>LPNX011058579.1:28568-46417 GCA_001517045.1 Pseudotsuga menziesii | reverse complement strand
GTTATCGTCATGATCATCGTCTAATTCCATGTCATCATTAACTTGATCATGATCAGTATTCGTAGGACCTGCATATTGACGTTCCTCCTGCGCTAGTTGTTCCCGCATAATTACCACATTCTCCATGTTCGGAACAGCCCTAGGAGGCCCTTGCTTTATAATTACAATTAAAACATCAAACAAAGAACGTTAGTCATGTTGATTAAGTAACAAAAATAAAAATGATACAATATACAATTACAAAAACTCTCAATATAAAGACCGAATGATATATAATCATGAATTATATTGACTTACCAATGGATGATATTCATGCCCCCCCTCAACATGTCCATGTTCTCTACAATGTCTTTTAGCTGTTTTGATCAGTAGCCTTCTCGTATTAAAGCCCCTACATCGACTGCAAGGACAATAACATTTTTCATCACCCCTTCTTTCCACTCCATCCCACAACCTAGCAAGCAATTGTCAATTTTGTTCTTCCGGATCTTGATGACCTGTAACATTATTGTTACGTGGCATTTTATTACTCAAACCCTAAGAACAAATTACGAGCAAACCCAAGTATATGATGAGTCTTCTTTTCCACAAGGGTTAGAACCAAATCCAAAGAGCAAGACCAAAATCCAAGACCAAGTGGGAAGATCCCCACAAAAGAGCAAGGCCAAAATCCAAGACCAAGTGGGAAGATCCCCACAAAAGAGCAACGACAAAAAAAAACCCTTAGGAATTTCGCACTTCTTGTCTAAGAGATAAGTGCGAGACTCAGTGTGTGAGATAATGAACCTAGGCGTACATCTATTTATATGAGTGTGTGTAGGAAAATGAACCGACGCGTCGGATAAGCGACGACGCTTTCCATTTTAAATAATTAACCAATTAAGTGTATTTTATTAAATGATTAAGCAATTTATGCGCCGTCGCTTAAGCGACGCTTAGGAGGATAGCCGTTTCTTAAGCGACGCTTATAAGCCTAGCCGTCGCTTAAGAGATGCTTATAAGCCTAGCAGTATCTTCCACACAATCAATTCAAATTGAAGAAAGTCTCCTTGGAGTGACTCCTTCTTGTGCTGCTCCAGAAGTTTATGAAATCTATGATATCTCATATTCTCATATGGTTGATCCATAAGAATACATTCAAATCTATTTTATTTAAGAAAAATTATCCTTCCATTCCATGCAAAAATTCTCCAGTGATTCTTCTATTTTAAATTCTGTGCATAGTTTACCGATGATTGTTTCATAAAATAAAGAGGAATTTGATTTCTCTATCTCTAATGATGTTGATGGTGCGCAAAAAAGTAATACTTTGGATTTATTGAAAATAATATAATATTGTAGGAGTGATTCATTCACTCTGATTGATCTAGAGATTCCAGCAAATTCCTACATGATTGCATGCACCAATACTCATAATTTTGAAGAAGGAGAAAATTGTGCATCTACCATCTCAATGGAGCACACTCTTGGATCTGATATGAAACTATTTGGATATGATATGATCTTATTTGGATATTATCTGATATTATTTGGTTCAATTTTTAAGTTTCAATAGCTTCCAGTCACGCTTATAGTTGTTCTCATCAATCTTGGTGTGAAAAATCAAGTACCACAATCTCCTTCGAAATTGTTGTTGGTGATTTGATGTCAGTATTATTTTATGAGGGTGCTGATATTATATTTTATGGATATTTGGATATTTTGGAAATAATATAATATTTTAGGAGTGATCCATTCACTCTCATTGATCTTGAGCTTCCAATAGATTCCTACATGATTGCATGCACCAATACTCGAAATTTTGAAGAAGGAGAAAATTGTGCATCTACCATCTTGGTGGAGAGCACTCTTGGATATGATATGAACCTATTTGTATATGATATGATATTATTTGGATCTAATATAATATTATTTGGTTCAAGTTTTAAGTTTCAAGAGTTTTCAACCATGCTTGTAGCTGCTCCGATCAATTTTAGTGTGAAAAATCAAGTATCGCAAATCTCCTTCAAAATTGTTGCTAGGGATTTGATGTCATTCCACACTCTTGGATATGATATGAACCTATTTGGATATGAAATTATATTTTTTGGTTCAGTTTTTAAGTTTCAATATCTTTCATTAATGCTTTTAGCTGCTCATCAATTTTGGTGTGACAAATCAAGTACTACAAGTCTCCTTCAAACTTGTTGATGGGAATTTGATGTTAGTTTTCTCTTATGAGTTTGATGATATTATATTTTGTGAATAATTGGTTATTTCTAAATCTATATCAAATTATGAAGCTCAATCATTCGCTCTCCAGATTCTGGGGACTTCTCTACCTATCTATTTGATCACATTCTCATCTCCTCACAGAGCTAGTAAAGATGGAGACATTCTGCATTCGCTTGGACACTTTCTCGTAACACTTGGAAATGATTTTACTTCACATGGTTTGATTTTAAAGGCTGCAATATATTATTTTCTTGGGTGTTCATCACATGGTTCGAATTCTCAAGCACGTTTTCTCTCTTATCAGTTGATTTTAGTTTCTCTACATGGGTCCAGTTTTCATCTTGTAGATGTCTATGTTCCTAATTCAGTTGAGCACATTATTCTTCTTCCAAAGAGGAAAATTACTCTATACATAATCATTTAGTTTGGATTCAGAGGTTCACATGCACATAGTTTGAAAGTTTTTTTGTTTTATTTTTGCATAGGGTTTTACATCCTCTCCGTCTCAGCATCATGCTTAGATGTTATGTAACTCGATTGTTTAGTATTTACATTAAGATTAAATGTTCCATTACGAATGGACTTGCTTTGATAAGGTGGTTTCATAGTTTTGTTTTACCGTAGTTAGAGTTGATGTTTTTCCAGCCACATCCTATGTATGCAATTGAATAACCTTAATTGTATAAAGAAATGGACACGACCCTTAGGGTTTGTGCATTCTCTTTTATGTGTTATTTGTACTTATACCTGTATATTTAATAGGGTTTTAAATTTAATGGCTCCCATCCTTCGATGGTCTTACGACCATGAATGTATTCCTAACATTTTCTATTTGAAATATATGTGTTCAGTTTACCGAGAGTACCTGTTGTTAACCCGTAGGACGGTTTACTATGATTACTACAACAATATTGTTTTAGTATCTTGATTTACTTGTTTTGTATAACGATGGTGGCCATTTTAACATGGGCTCACAGTCGTAATATTTAACTTGGTGTTGTTTAATTAATACGACCCACATGTTTTCTGTAGAATAGTTTAATAGTGATATTGTGGTGTAATCATATCATGACAACAAATATTTGGTTTGGATTTCATGTGGATCTACTTAATGTAATTTATTTAATACTCAGATTCCCTCATCAATGGGCTTAACACCGGTCCTTGAAAATGAATGTTTTTCTTTTGCGATTTGTTTTACATTTGGGCTGTGGATTACTTAAATACATTATGTTTGATTAAATATTGTTAACTTCTAGATCCGTAAAGGATTTCGGTAGATTTGTTAAATATTAGTTATAATTATCATGTTGGTAACTGTTGGTATAACCTCTATGCTATATATGAATACTCTTCGACTATAACTGATTGTAATTCTTAGATTTAGAAGTTGGCTAGAATATAAATTGTAATATTTGTATTTTTGTTTTAATAGTTAATAATCATTTACTCTTAGTTCATTTAATTAGTTCACCTTCATTAGAGGAAATTTCAACTCAAAATGAGCCTTTCAACTCTAATTCAAATTCCATGTCTTCATGTGTTAGCTAGTGAAATTGCTTTAAATTTGAAATACCGTATTGATCTTAAACAAATTTTTAATATAAATTTGGTGATAGGTATCATAAAAAAACTACGTTTTTTTTCTTTGTATTTTTGACATATCTCCCTGTGTTTTTACTCAAATTTCGATTAGGAGAGCTCGTTGGATGCATAATTTAATTTTTCATCCAACAAGTACCCACTCAGCATACCTGTGAAAAATCCCTGCTACACCAAAAACAAGAAATACTTTTTTGGTATTTCTTGTTTTTGGGGTAGCAAGGACCGTCAAAAGTATGCCGAGTGGGTACCTATTGGAGCGGAATTTAATTCCGCATCCAAAGAGCTCTCCCAGCCAAAATTTGAGTAAAAAACAGGGAGATATGTCAAAAATACAAACAAAAAAGTAGTTTTTTCTTTTCTTCCTCCAAAATTAATACATATTATTTTATTATTTTAACTATTATTTTATTAATTTTCCTTAGGAGGCCCATTTTGAGTTGAAATTTTCTCTAATGGATTTTTATAAGACTGTAAAAGTTTAGAAATTTGAAACACGTTATACTTCATTACTATAATCGAAAATATACTATGCCTTCGACATTAGAAATGAATGGATATAATTCATCGATGTATACTCAATTAATAAAAGAATTCGATTCTAGTATATAAATTATTAAAATAAATCCCAAACTCAGGTATGGATGCCCAATCTAATAACTTCCCTAAGTTACATTTAACATTTATAATCAGAACATAATTGAATTAGAACTGATAAACAAGCTAGACTAATCGTTACATACTAGGTACTACATTTACATTTCCAAATCTAGAATTAAACAATCTACTGTAAAATTAAAACATAGGATAAGAGCCTAGCACCACTGCTGGGAAAATAGAAGTGGAAACATCGTTCCTCCCAACCAACTCCCATAGCAGCCAAGCTACTTACTCCAGAAGCCTCGAGCATGTTCGTTGAACCACATGAGCAAAATCCTTCATTGTGCAATCTCTTGCATTCTCATATTTAATCCTCGTCCAATGTTAGCCTCCTGGTTGCTTATGGACATACTATTGTATAGTATTTTACCTAGGACTTGGTCATTTATGAGCCTCTTGCTCTTTAGCACTCAACTAGGAGTTGTGACTTGATTTTTTAGGATGATGCGTCCTTCATCTCGAGTTCTCACTCAGTAGCTTCAACCACTTGTATTTTCATCTCGTGGGTTAGAAAACACTCTTCAACAACTATTTCCACTTCTGTCCCTCTTCAGTATCTTTTATTAATAAATAATAATTCACTACAAATGTTTTATTTTTGACTTTATGTCAAAAATAATAAAAATAATAATTAAAGTAATTTTCAGCAGAAATTAATAATAAATTATTAATTTCAGGTGCATTACATATACCTCCCCTTAGAGGATAACACCGTCCTTGGTGCTACTAATTTTTTTTGCTTTATTCTTGCATTTCCTCATCTTGGAATAGGACTGGATATGCCTCCCGCATATCGCTTTCCAATTCCCAAGTAACTTCTTTCAGACTAAGGTTCTTTCATTGCACCTTGACTTATCCGATGGTACGGTTCCGAAGTAAAAGTTCTCTCGTGTCGAGAATACACTCTGGTCCCACCCGGAACTCTCCTTTGGGTTCCACCTTAATCACATTCCAATCATCAAATGAGTAGCATCATGAATATATATTTTTAAAATAGAAATGTGAAAAATATTATGCACTTTAATAGTGGGTGGTAGGGATAGCTAGTACGTAACCGACCCTACTTTACCCAAAATTTCAAATGGCCTGCAATACCTGGGTGCCAACTTTGAATACTTACCCAATCTCAAGGAACTTTTCTTGGGCTTTACCTTTATCTACACATATTCACCCACCTGGAACTCTCTAGGAGTTTTTTTTAGGTCAACATAACTTTTCTTCCTATCTTGGGAATCCTTCAAATTTTATTGTACCTTTTTCACGATTAGCTCCATCTATTTTAATAAATCAAGTCCTAACATTAACCTATCAACTAGACCTCTCCAAGAAATTGGAGTATTACATTTGCGTCCATATAAAATTTTAAAAGGACTCATACCTGCAGAAACTTGAAAATTATTATTGTAAGTGAATTCCACTAGGTGTAGGTAGTCTTCCCACTTACTTGGTTTTTCCATGAAATACATTCGTAGCATGTCCTCTAGGACTTGGTTTACTCTTCCAGTCTTTCCATCCGTTTGTGGATGATACGAAGTACTGAAATTTAACTGTGTACCTAACCCCTTAAACAAAGCTTTCCAGAAGTTACCTGTAAATTTTGTGTCTCTTTCTGAGACTATTACTTTTGGTACACCATGAAACCTGAATATCTGTTTCATAAAAATATTTGCAATGTTATCAGCTTTATAGGTAGATTTAATAGAAATAAAATGAGAAGCCTTGCTTAACTTAACAACTACGACTATGATTAAATCATGATGTTTGAATTTATTCGGTAGGCCTGTTATAAAATCCATACTAATTGTTTCCCACTTCCATTCCAGAATGGGTAGTCGTTGTAGCAATCCTGCTAGATGTTGATGTTCTTCCTTAACTTGCTAACATTCTATGCAGCGAGCTAAGTACTATGCCACTTATTTCTTCATGTTTGGCCAAAAGAAATCTTTTTTTATATATTTATCGCGGTGATCATTTTCTGGTATCCAGAATGTCATGAATATGGTTGTTTATGTAACTCGTTCATGATTGTAAGTTTGACTTGTGTTGTATTTGGTATGTACAACCTATTTTTATGCAATAACATTCCTCTTTTATTTAGGATGAAATCTGTTTTTACTTGATTTTGTTCATTTTTAGCAGTTCTTTCTTTTAAAATTTGATATTCCTTGTCATAATTTTTTGCACTTAATATCTGTTTTTCCATATCAGATTCATAACTGTTGCTCGCAAATACTAAATTTGCATGACGACTCAAAGCGTCTGCAACTTTGTTTTCCTTTCTTTTTATGTGTTTGATTTCAAAATCATATTCACTTAATAAATACAACCATCTTGCATGTATATCATTCAGATTTTGTTGTTCAAACATATATTTTAGACTTATGTCATCTGACATAAGAAAAAATTTCCTTCCAATGAGGTAATGTCACCACATTTTTAAGGTGTGAATCATGGAAGCAAGTTCCAAATCGTGCGTAGCATAATTCTTTTCACGTTCTTTTAATTTTCTAGATTCATAACCTACGACGTAGTTTTCTTGTATTAATATCCATCATAATCCTTCTTTACAAAGGTTAGTACGTATGACAAAATCCCTAAAAGGATCGACAATATTTAGGATAGGTGCAGTAATTAGTAGATGCTTTAGTTTATTAAAGATTTCCATACATTTTTTAGTCCACTCAAACTTTTTACCTTTCTTCTGCAATGAAGTTATGGGGTAGGCAATCTTAGAAAAACCTTTGATGAACTTCCAGTAATATCGAGTAATCCTCATAAATGTTGTTATATCGATTACAATTTTAGGAACCAATCATTCAATGATGGCCTTGATTTTGTCGGGGTTGAAAGAGATTCCATACTTGGACATTACATGTCCTATATATTAAATCATATCCTTAAAAAACTCACACTTACTGAACTTAGAATACAACTGTTGTTCTCTTGGTACTTGCAGAATAATCTTTAAATGTTATTTATGTTCTTGCTCATTCTTTGAGTAGATTAGTATGTCGTCTATGAAGACAACTACAAGGCTTATCCAGATAGTTACTTAAAATTTTATTCATTAAGCATGTGAATGCAGAAGGTGAGTTTGTCAACCCAAAAAGAATTACAACAAACTCTTAGTGACCATAACGACTCCTAAAAGCGGTTTTAAAGATCCTCCTATTTGATGTTAGAAAACAGGACCATAGAGCAATAACATATATACAGTTAAATCAATAAACAAGATGCAAAACACATTAAAACATTACAGAGAGACATAGATATAACATGGTTCACCCAAACAATGGGCTATGTCCACAAACAAATTGCCAGTCCTTTTATTACAGTCTAGAAAGATGAAGGGATACACCCTGCAAAAAAACCGCTGCACTTCCTTTTCACGCTCTCACAGTCTCTCTTCCAATACAATACAATCCATACACAGTTATGTTACAATGCTTTCTTTTATAGGGGAAATGCCATGGGAAAATACTACGGTTAACCTAATACGATGGGTTCGCAAAACTGTTGTCCAAAACATATCTCAAAATTTTTTCTTGGGGGCTCCGCCCCCAAACCCCAAGGCAGGGGGAAAGAGTGTATAGTACACATAGGTTACAAACACAACTAAATAATATCTATGGATCTAGAATATTAGGCTCCACAACCAACATTTGATTCGCACTTGATGGTAACCAAAACTTAAGTCTATCTTTGAAAAGTTAGTTTCTCCATAGAATTGATCGAATAGATCGTCTATCTGGGGTAGCGAGTATCAATTATTAATTTTCATTTTATTTAGTTGTCGATAGTCTATGTACAACCTTAAAGTTTCATCTTTCTTATTTACAAATAAGATCGGTGATCCCCAAGGGGAAACATTATGTCGAATATACTTTTTATCAATAAATTCTTGTAATTGAGATTTGAACTTTGTAAGTTCTATTATATTCATTCAATAAGGATATTTTGAAGCAGGTACTTCTCTGGGTATCAGATCGATCGTGAAAGTCAATGTCTCTTTTCGGAGGAAGTCCAGGGACTTCTTCCGGAAATATTTCTTTACACTCCTTTAAAATAGGTATGTCTTCTATTTTAAGTTTGTTTTCCTTATTTTTATCTTCCACCACAAAAACAACAAGACACTTTACATCCTTTTCTTACTGATCTTTTCATTTGTAAAGCAGAGATCTCCCTAATTGTAACATTCCTAGGAATACCTTTTATTTTCACAGTGTTTTCAATATCGTCTACACATGTAAAGGTTTTGTCAAAATATTTTAGCATTAATATGTGTTTTTCTAACCAATCCATTCCTATTAATAGATCATAGGAACCTAAAGGTAGAATATTCAAATCAACATGCATAATGAAATCATTCATTAACAATTCACAGTTATTAACATAGCTAGTAACTTTACATTTGGTACATGTGGATAACTATACCAGCAACAACTTATTAAACTTTTATGGTACTAATTTACATAATTCAATTATTCTACATGATATATAATTCAGACTTGCACCTGGATCGATCAATGTAGAAATAGGTTGATTGTTTATCATACCTTCGATCTTGAGCATGGAAGTATGATGGTGTGCTTGTCGGTTTTCCAAAGCAGCGCTAGTTCTAGGTATGCTCCTTGTCATGTCCCCAACTGTAACTGCTTCCTGAATGGAGTGAACATTAAAATTCTTATTTCTTATTGGGCAGTCTTTAAAGTAATATGGCTCTCCACATTCCCAATATTTTAAAGGTTCTCATTGTGCAATGTTCTTGTTAAAATCAGTAGGAGGTTCTTTTACTGTTGAATTATGTGGTTTAAAGTTTTTATAGTTATTACCCTGACACCCTTTATAATTATTCCTAGTGTTTTTGTGGAATTTATTCTGTTTCTTTCTTGGATCAAAGTTATTTTTATTTTATTCTTCCATGTTGGCACACTTTCTCTTTTATTTTTATTTTGGTCGTAATAGAAATTCTCCTTTCTCATCGCTTCCTCTAGCATCTTCAGATTTTCATCTATTATGTAAGGTACATAATGAAGTAGGCTAAGAAATTTATTGCAGATATTTTTCATAGTCATGGCTCCTAGTCTTAACTCATAAAGTTTTTGGCCTTCTCTTCGTAGTACTATTCCGACATGCATTTCCTTTTAAAATGATTTTTAAATTTTTTCCTTTATTACCTTTACCTTCTTTATATCTTGCCACCAAATATATTCCTTTCTAGTGAGATTATAGATGGCCATTTTAACTTTTAGTTCATCATAATAATTGTATTTTTGAAAGTATTTCTTCATCCCTGACAACCAAGCTTTCGCTTCTTCTCATTTCTCAATTTTACCATTAAACATTGGTGGTTTAATTTTTTAAAACTCCCTAGATCTTTTCTCATAGGGTTTGTACTTCTTTTTATTTTTGTTGTCATCACTACTTTCGCTTGAATCTTGTTGTTTTCCTGAGTGATGCTTGACTAATTCTTCATTGAAAGTTTTAGGTTTATGACTGGAAAATTCTAGTTTCCTTCTGTTACGTTTGTAAGGTGTAGTTTTTAGCACGATATGTTCAGGCTCTTTATTTTTCTATTTTTCTTCGTTATGTATTTTAGCTAATAAAATCGTATTTTATTCCTCTTGAGCTCTTAGGATTCATTCATTATCCTCCTTAACTTTTCTTAGTTCTGATCTTAATTGTTTAACAGTTTGTTGCAGTTCGAATTTATTATCTCGACTTTCGTTCAGGTTTACCTATATCTCCCCATCCCTTAAATTACCCTCTTCATTATTTAAAGGATTTTTCGGGTGAATTTCATCTTCTACAGACATCCCTGCATCCGTCATGTTTTTCCTGCAAAAGTACAATTATCCTTCTCTTTTTGTTTTGTAAGAGAATTTAACCAAAGTAAAGAAAATTAGTTTTTTCTGGTTTATGTATCAGTTTTAGTGTTGAGCCGGTTTAGACCTAGTGTTGTAACCATGATCTGATACCATTTTGTGACACACCTCAAAATGCGTAACTTAAAAAGAAATCACATGCAGAAGACTAAACAACACGATTTATAAATCTGGGCCCACAATTTACTCATGTGTAAATTTAATGATGTTTATGTTGATTAATAATTTCCTTCTTTACTTACTATGCCACATTTCGTCGAGCGAGGAAAAGCCCATTCAATCACTGCATTCAGCCATTCCCAAAAGGTGATGTTTTATTTTTTACAGTTTCCTTATGTTTATTTTATTAGTTTTACTAGGGCTCTAGTAGCCCTAAGGATTGGGAGACTATACCCTAGTCTTGATCCCATCCATAATTGTATTAAGGTATTTAATTAAGAGTTAGAGGCCAATGGCCTCACAATATCCTAAAATCCTGGTATAAAGGTGTAAGGACTTAGTCGTAAGGTGCAATGGTATGAGGTTGTAAAGTCCTTATTATATTAATAAAGGTTTAGTCTTAAACAAAGGGTTACAACGTTAATATAATAATGTGTTAGTTTGCATGGTGGTGGTGATGGTTGTTTTATGTTTATGGTACTTACCAAGATCTTAACGATACAAATGATTATATTCCATTATTGGTTATGGATGAGAGTTATTATCTGTCCTTGGTTGACTTTAGAATTAAAGGCATTTCCTAGCTGCGAGTTGACCGTGCGATCATGCCTTCCATGCGGGTTTCGAGACCTCATCTCAGCCATCCATCTATCATACTATGTTACTGGGGTTTGGAAAGAGTTTTATTATGTTGTAAAACTGTTTGAAACCTTCATTTGTTTGGTCTACTAGAGGAAAGGAGTTGAACTATGCTCTGTTCATGATTAAAAGTTGGTTTTTCATAGTGTAACTGCTACTTGTGTTTGACTGCGATGACATGGTTCCTTTCCAAGGTACTCATGTGCTCAATCATGGCATTAAAGGTCATCTACAAATCGTTACTTCACCTTCACGAGCTCAGTCATCCATTCCAAAATGTTGCTTCCTTTTACCAGGTAATCCATCGACCAGTTAACAATATTTGTTTGAATATTATTAAATCCCTAATAGATAGGCATTGTTGGTTGTTGCAGGAAGAGGAGGGATAAGGGTAACCCGAGAGGATTCGACACCTAACCTCTCTACAACTTGCCCAAGCTATGGATAGGAAGTGTTTTTCTTTCAAGATACTAGCTCGTAGATTTTCTTCCATACATTTAAATTCTAACTGGGTTATACTGTTGCAGGTGGAGGGCGTTGGAGAGGCAGAAGAAATGGTCAGCTCTTCCCAAGCCCACATTTTTAAATTCCCAGGTATGCCATCACCTAGAATCTCTGCTCTTGATTCTGTTTGTTTTTAATTCGAAAGGTTTTACCCACCATGCTAACATTTTGATGGTTTTTTAAAAATGCAGGTACTAGATGCCTGGAAAAGGGGATATGAGAAGGGGTAATGCTTCAGCTTTAAGATAAGTTTCTAAAATGGTTTTAAAGCAAACCCTTAGGGTTTAAGTTTTTTTGTTTTATTTTTGCAAAGGGTTTTACAACCACTCTGTCTCAGCATCGTGCTTAGATGTTCTGTAACTCGATTGTTTAGTCTTTACATTAAGATTAAGGGTACCATTACGAATGGACTTACTTCCATAAGTCGGTTTCGTAGTTTCTTTTTACAGTGGTTAGAGTTGATGGTAGAAACCATCATAGATGGTTTTCCAGTCACATCCTGCGTATACGATTGAATAACGTTAATTGTATAAATAAATGTACATGACCCTTAGGGTCGACGCATTCTCTGTTATGTGTTATTTGTAGTTGTACATGTATATTTGAATCAGGTTTTAAGTTTAATGGTTTCCATCCTTCGATGGTATTACGACCATGAATATATTTGATGAAATTTTATATTTGAAATACATGTGTTCAGTTTACAGATAGCATCTGTTGTTAACCCATAGGACGGTTTACTATGATTACTACAACACTATTGTTTTAGTATCTCAATTTACTTGTTTTGTATAATGATGGCGACCATTTTAACATGGGCTTGCATCTGTAATCTTTAACTTGGTGTTGTTTAATTGAAACAACCCGCATGATTTATGTAGAGTATTTTAATAGTGAAATCGTGGTGTAATGATATCATGACAACAAGTATTTGGTTTGAATTTCATGTGGATGTACTTAATTTATTTCATTTAATACTCGGCTTCCCTCATCGATGGGATTAACGTCGGTCCTTGAAAATGAATGTTTTTCTTCTACGATTTGTTTTACATTTGGGTTGTGGATTACTTAAATACTTTAAGTTTGATTAAATATTGTTAACTTCTAGATCCATAAAGGATTTCAGTATATCTGTTAAATCTTAGTTATAACTATTTTGTGGGTAACTATTGGTATAACCTCTATATTGTATATGAATACTCTTCGACTGTAACTGATTGCAATTCTTAGATTTAGAAGTTGGATAGAATATAAATCGTAATATTTGTATATTTATTGTAATAGTTAATAAATCATTTAGTCTTAGTTCATTTAATTAGTTCACCTTGATTTTAATTAAACTGTAATCGTTTATAAATTTGAAACATGTTATACTTCATTACTGTAATAAAAAATATATTGGGTCTTCGACATAAGAAATGAGCAAATATAATTCATTGATGTATACTCATTTAAGAAAAGAATTTGATTCCAGTATATAAACTACTAAAATAAATCCCTAACTCAGGTATGAATTCCTGATCAAAGAACTTTTCTAATTGCTATTTAACATTTATAATCAGAACATAACTGAATTAGAATGGATAAACAAGCTAGACTAATCGATGCATACTAGGTACTACATTTACCATTACAAATATAGAATGAAACAGTCTACTGTAAAATTAAAACATAGGATAAGAACTTCCACCACCACTGGGAAAATAGAAGTGGAAAAAATGTTCCTCCCAACCAACTCCCATAGCATCCAAGCTACTTGCTCTAGAACCCCCGATCATGTTCGCTAAACCACAAGAGAAAATTCCTTCAATGCACCATATCTTGCATTCTCAGATTTAATCCCCATCCAATGATAGCCTCCTACTTGCTTATGGACATACTATTATATAGTATTTTTCCTAGGACTTGTTCATTTATGAGCCTCCTGGTCTTTAGCACTCATATAGGAGTTGTGACCTGATTTTTGGGGATGATGCCTTTTGCATCTTGCATTCTCACTCAGTAAATTCAACCACTTGTGTTTTCCTCTTGTGGGTCACGAAACACTCTTCAAAAACTATTTCCACTTATGCCCCTCTTCAGTATCCTTTATTAATAAATAATAATTCATTGCAAATGTTTTATTTTTTACTTTCTGTAAAAAATAATAATTAAAGTATTTTTTAGCAGAAATTAATAATAAATTATTAATTTCAAGTGAATTACAATGATCCTAAAGATTCTATATAAGTCATCTAAAATGTAGAAACAATTTATGAGTTATATTCACCCTTATAAGGTATATACATGAGCATACTTTAGATATTTTGTCTCTAATGCTTTGGAATCATGGATTACAATTTTTATAATATAGTTTTTCTTTAAAATTTAATTTTTTTATGTATTTGTCACTAAACAAAGTCATTAAATTTAAATCAGTCTAGTCATTATTGATTCATTATTTATTTTGAGTTTGGGTACATGTTTACCCTCGACTAATTCCGAGTCAGTCTATTGTAAAATTAAAACATAGGATAAGAACTGGCACCACCACTAGGAAAACAGAAGTGGAAAAGACATTCCTTCGAACCAACTCCCATAGCATCCAAGCTACTTGCTCTAGAACCCCCGATCCTGTTCGCTAAACCACAAGAGAAAATTCATTCAATGCACCATATCTTGCATTCTCAGATTTAATCCCCATCTAATGATAGCCTCCTACTTGCTTATGGACATACTATTATATAGTATTTTTCCTAGGACTTGTTCATTTATGAGCCTCCTAGTCTTTAGCACTCAACTAGGAGTTGTGACCTGATTTTTGGAGATGATGCCTTCTGCATCTTGCGTTCTCACTCAGTAAATTCAACCAATTGTGTTTTCCTCTTGTGGGTCACGAAACACTCTTAATAAGTCCAAGTTTCTAAAACATTGTATTTAGCACAATCAACCAAAGTTAGTTACAAACAAACTCAGGATCATTCATGTGTTTAGATCCTAACCACAATGCTCTTAATAATAATAGTAGATGCTACTTTCCTGCTTGATATTTTAATAGAACATTTCATGAAACATCATTAATTAATTTACTAACCCTTGTATCAGTGCAAGATAGCACATGCATTGGAAAAGACCAAATATGCCAATTTAGAACTAAATTGGAAAGAGTTCGATGAAAAGTACCATCTATCTTGCCAATTCACTGTTGATATTTTTAAAATGAATAATGTTCATTTCATCATTACAAGCACATACCAAGAAATTGCAGGAAGGTGAGTTTAGTGTCTTTCCCAATTTTTAGATTATTTTTACAATAGGAATTCTCTTGTAATACTTTAAATTAGTTGATGACACATCTATGTTAAACTCGTATTTATACCTTAAATGGTTCCAGTTCAATAGAAGAGCAATTGCCTTACAGGAAAGAGGTTGGTGGTTCGATTCCTCCAGCTCATAAATTTATGACTAAGAAAACAACTGAAATTCACATATACATGACTATCAGTAGCTAATTTCCAGTATCTTATAGCGCAACTAACATTTAGTTGTATTTAGCTCGATCATTAATAGGTTTCCATGATTTAGAATCTAGTAGTTTATTTAGTCATATATGTGGTCATTAATTGCGGCATTTAATGACTAAATCAATGACTAATAATGAAACTATTTAATGACTAAGTTAGTTGAGCTAGATAAGATAGTGAAAATTACCTACTATTAGTCATAGACTCAAAAATAGTTATTTATATCCAAAGACTAATTCAGTTTTTAGTCACTAATTTCTCATTTTGTACTAGTGGGTGCAATGGGACCACTTCATGGGTCGAATCCAAAACCTTGTCAACCTTGTCACTTTTTAAAATTCTTTTAAGAAAAATGCTTAGGTAGTTTTTGTGCATTCAATTTGTCCAAAAGCACTAGTGTCTTTATAGTTATAATGCATTGTTCATCTCTGGTTTGTTCTTTTAATTTAAAAAAACTTATGTGGCTTTTGATGCGTTCAAGTTAGTAGTGAAAGCGCATTGTCTTGATTGTTGGTGCTTTATAATAAAGAAATCACCTTGACAAATACATATATGATGACTTTTATTTTGTTTTGGTTAACGGTGTGTTCAATGATGGTGCACTGGTGCAGTTATATATGAGAATCACCTATGTGGTTCGTATGATGAAACACACTGAAATGACATATTTAATTATTTTCTTAATTCAGATATGTATTTCTTTTGTATAATATATTCATCAACTTATTTATTTAATGATCGAGGTTGTTTATTGATAGGAAATGCACGATAAGAATTAACTGAACAAAAATTCTAGTCAACATGATGCGATCGCATCCAAATTCATGAAGATGACAAGTTCTTTGTAATTTCTATATTAAATTAATATGTTTGAATTATTTGTAAATTTAACCAATATGTGTTGGTTAATTTATTAAGTGCAGATCCATAAAATTAGGAATCTTGATACAATTCTTTGAAATCTAAGTGAAGAAGAGGGTAAAACCTTGATGGAAAAGTTGCAAAGGGATGAATTAGGTGAATAAACAAAAAATCAATATGATTTTTTTTCTTGAAGTTTGAGTAATATTTTACTTAAGAATATTCTGTAGTAAGTTTCAAACAATCTAATTCACATATGTTGAATGTTATGCAGGGACTGACAACAACATAAGGGAATGTTAGCATAAGAAAAAACAAGTTGGTATAAAACTTGCAAGAAACAAAGTATGGATTGGAGCCAACAAAAGGCTTGTTGAAAGAAGGGATGAGATTTGGTATTGAAAGAAAGTGTAATTTTCAAGACTCAATCATTTATATGGTACGTCGCTTTTCACTTTACATTCATGTATATTATCTATTTTAATTTTCATTATTCCCAACAATGTAGATCATACTCTCATTACAATTTATTTATTTGTTTGTAGATGGAAGTTGAAGAAGAGGAAAACAATCGAGGCAATTAAACAAAATTTTTGGCCAAATAACGAATTCATGCAAGTGGCTTGAGTACTGACAATATTTCCATTGAAGAATGAGGATGCAAATATGTTGGATATTAATACAAGCTATTGTATATTAAAATAATTTTCTTTTAAAATAATACATTTTAATATAATGTATTGAACATAGTGTCCCAATTAAAAGAAGATGGGTTACAAAAAAGAAGAGACTAAACAGTAAGGAAGTGGGAAGCCAAGGTAAGGGAGAAGAGGGCAAGAAAGACTAGGAGCTAGGGCAGAAAGAGAAGAGTGAAAAGAAGAGAAAAAGGTAGGGAGACAAGGAGAAGAAACAAGGAAGAAATGAGGGAATCGAAAAGAAATAAGGAAGAAGAAGACTAGGAAAAATAGGTAAGACGAAAACAAGAAGATCAAAGAGGTTGAAAAGGAGAAATAGATCAAACGAAACCAAAAATCAAGGAGGACAAGTTTGAAAGGTTTAAATCTTGGAGAGAGATGACTCTTTAGAACTTCCACAACTTTAAAATGGTAGATCTAGTAACCAAGAAAGAGTTTTAATTTAATAAGTGATGGATGAGAAGAGAGCCATTTTGGCTAAGTTTCTTGGCTTGGAGATATAAGGTTTGTAGATCCTGTAAGATGAAAGTGTTAGATGATAAAAAATCTTGTTTTGTGAAGAAGGAGCTGAACTTCAACCTTTTCTCCACCTTTGGCGATCCTTGAAAACACAACTCTAAAAAAAATGATATCAAGTGCTAGAATACTAAGTCAAACAAATATCCAAAAAACACTAGTATTACTGGCTACGTCCTATTCGACTTACATATTTGAAAGACCTTGCATATATAACCAACTTAAAAATGATAAATGGTTAACCTTTAGTGCTACACTGATAGCCTCCCTAAGCTAGCAATGAACATACAATTGGTGATTCCATGAAGATGGGTAACACTTTTTGGCCAAATTTGGCAATGAAAACCTGATTTTTTACTCATGTGCTAGATAGAAGCCCTCAAAACGCATATATGCCATGTGAATTTTGACTTGCAGTAAAAAACAAATTGTAGAATATTATGTTGGCTTCATAGTGATATTTAAAAAAAAATATTCCGATGTCATTTAATGTGTGAAGTTTTTCATTTAATGAACTGTGTGACCTTAAAAATTTGAAGAAGCTAATAAGTGGCTCGTGTCCACGTAGAGTAATTCAATCTTGCATTAATAATTTAAATATATATATATAT
>LPNX011058579.1:13378-28486 GCA_001517045.1 Pseudotsuga menziesii | reverse complement strand
TTCTAAGTATAAGTTTTAGAAGTAATTAATAAATAAATATCATATGAATGCCAAAATGCGTGTATGATACCTCAATGGATAGAATATTCGTTGGTGAATTTACCGGTATCAACTCCGCTCAGTTATGTGCTAGGAATGGCAGGGTGTACACCTCTGCAAGGCACATAAAATTTTTCATTTGTTTGAATGTGGGCTAAGTCTATTTTCTTAAGCCCTCGACCGAGGTATAAACCTCGATCGAGGTATTTAAATACCTCGATCGAGGTATTAACTAAAACCTCGACCGAGGGTTTGTAAAGCTCTCGACCGAGGGTTTAACAAACCCTCAGTCGAGGTTTAGTTAATACCTCGACCGATGTATGAGCTCGGTCGAGGTCATGTAAACTCCTTTGGAGCAAAATCCCGGGAGTGAATTCAAACATTAATGACACTCCCCAAAGTCCCTGGTACAAAACGAAATGGAGCCATTTATTGAGTAGTGGGATGCAACTGCAAGCAGTGAAATCTTTTCACATATTGAAAATGGCGAACCACAAAAGCTTTCACTGCTTGCAGTTGCATCCCACTACTCAATAAATGGCTCCATTTCGTTTTGTACCAGGGACTTCGGGGAGTGTCATTAATGTTTGAATTCACTGGAGACTGGAGTTACATAAAGCTCAATTATAATGAATATATTTTGCAGTCTTTGGTAATTTAGTGATTCTCCCGTGGCCTTTTTTTATAAATTTTTTGACAGAGGTACCTCGGTCGAGGTATGTACCTCGATCGAGGTCCATACCTCGACCAAGTTAATACCTCGGTCGAGTTATTTATTAACCCTCGGTCGAGTTTTTAATACCTCGACCGAGGGTTAATAAATACCTCGACTGAGGGCTGAACAAAACCTCGGTCGAGGGCTTGATAAAACCTCGGTTGAGATATTAATACCTCGGTCGAGGGTTTAACAAGCCCTCGACCGAGGTGCGTTTTTTTGTTTTTGCCGAAATGTGCTTGCCAAAAAGTGTTACCCAGGTCTGCAGATTCACCCAACACTAAAAAACCATGCATGGACCTCAAAAGTCGCTTTTATTCCACTTTAAACAAATGAGAGCATTACAATTTTGGCAGATTTCTCTTGCAAATTCTCCACATAAGGTGGATCAAGAGCACTCTCTATCGGAGAGCTTTGTTTCTGCGCTCTAATAAAATATTCATAACTCATTATTCCCCATAAAATTGGAATTTACCATTTTCTACACCACACATGCTCTACCCTAGCTTGGGAAACTTAGAAACGGTGTAGGTTCTTTAATTCACACATTTAATTCCAACTTCAAACATAATAAAATTCACCACCCCATAACCAACGAATTGACGTTGAATGTAATACTTGAAATTAGGAAAATTATTACTGGGGACGCTGGGTAGCTATACCTCGTTTGCGGTGGCTGGTTAGTTATTGAACACCTCGTAGTAAACTTGGATAGTCTAACATGTACTTGAATGGAGCCACTTAGAGTATTTCCAGATAGATTTCTAGTACCTTTGTGTATCGCTTGGAAATTCCCTTCACCTTTAATAATCAAGATCATTCTAAAGTACACAATAAAATTTACCAAGAGCATTGCAAAACGATCTCACAAACATATCTTTGAGACTTGTATTTCAGCATCCCCAACACACATTTGACTCCATTTTGGCATTGGTCTTGAAGCTCATTTGCATCACCAAATTCGGACCATTTGTCCTTTATTTATTTAAGTGATTTATTTTTTGTGGATGCTTTGAATTCGATCATCTTATATATTGTGTATCTTATCTTGTGTTTTGCAACAACAACTTGGATTGCTTAAATTTTTATTGTGTGTATCTCATAAAAACTCCTAAACAACACTCATTCACACAATACATCAAAAAACATTTAAAACCAAGAGCCTTAGAAAACTCTTTGTTAGGGACTACCCCCCTTGGCTTCATTAGGAGTTATCATAAATGGACAAGCTAGGATTAGGTGGCAACACCTGGCTCTTTGCTTGCCTCCAAGGCCACACCTTTCCTACTTGGGAAACAACATTTCAAAAAATTTCTGTTGATGGTGTGCACTCGGTAGACAACATCTCTGGCGCAGTGTAACAATTTCATGGATGTTGATATTTTGATTATTGTGGACTCTATGTTGTCCCATTTTGTATGAGGAAGGGCCTCTTATTGACATATAATAAAATCAATATTTTTATTCAATTGCATTCTCCAATGTTATGAAATGTTTAATTCTTAATTAAATATATGGATGATTAAATATTACAATAGATGTGAAAATTTGTGATATAATAAACTAATTAAAAACTTCATATCCAAAATCAATAATGAAAATTCAAATGAATACTACTATTATAAATATCTCAAATTTTGATGAATAATGTAGTTAAATAAAATAAAAATAAAATTTATATATTCCAGTGGGATACCAGTAGTCACGGTTCACCAAATAGAAAATAATCAGTGGTGCTTTTCATTGTTATGATAGCACCGATGTGTTTTATACATTACAACACCCGTTAGTTTCATTACATATTGTCACACTAGGGTGCTTAAAACAACATAGTGCTGCAGCAACATTGAACTCATTCCATACCCATGGACTTTTCTATTATTGCACCCTAGCGCACTATGTTATACTAACCGCACCTATAATTTTTTTCAAATACAGTGAACGTCAACGTCGTAGTCAACTTTACCAGTGTGTTTTCCATCAAGTGTGGCGCTGGTGCTTTGTAATATTTAGAGAGCATCGATGCTTTTTAATAGTTTGTAAGCATCAATGTTACTTTTAATAAAATTCATCAATGCTTATGTTGTTATATATTATCGGTGTAGTTTAAGAGGTAATAATCACCGGTGCATATATTGTTATAAAGAACCGGTTCCTGTTAAAAAAATTTACACATTGGTGCTATATGTGTTATTAAGCATCGACGCTTGTTGTTTTTATGCATGCCAACGATATTATTTATTGCGCTGAGAGGCGCTCTACAACCCAGTATGGGGGAGATCTTGTAACGTTATGTAACGTTACATAACGTTATGTAAGGTTATGTCGGTTATAAATAATATTGTCGATTATGAGGGAAATGGGGGAGATCTTGTAACGTTATATAACATTATTTTCCAATTATGAGGGAATTACTTGCTATGATGTAGATGTTATGGCGTAATAAATTTAAATTTAAAAAGTAATCAATTTATTGGTTTTGTTGGCCATCAAGTAAAAAGTAATAAATCAAAATTTTTATTATAGGCAAAAATAAACATGTAGCTTACTCAATCTTGAATTCACTATTGGTTTTGTTGACCATTAAGTAAAAAGTAATAAATAAAATTTTAATTATCAGCCAAAATAAACCTTAGCATACTCAATCTTGAATTCACAAAAATAAGAATTTGAAAGATGTTGAGCAAAGTGGCCTACTCAATCTTTCATTCTTGATCAGTTCTTGAGGGCAAACCATTAGGTTATCTCTTTATGCAGTTCTTGAGGGCAAACCATTAGGCTATCTCTTTATGCAATAGCTCCAAGATCATTGTTTAAGTTGTATACATCAAATGTGGTTGTAATTCAGTTCTTTGGCTGCAGCCACAATTTTGATACTCCAGATGCCCAGTTCCCACGCATATTAGATGGACATACTTATCACCAGAAAACTATTAATACTTCAACACAGTCAGTTCAGTAAATATTTAATGATCTCAGGGCACCAAGAAACTATAAAACTCTTACGTAGCAGAATCACCCATCTTGGAAGAAGTCTCAGCAAGAATAAACCATGTATTTACCCAATACACCACAACACTACATCACAGCTGGACAAGGAGAGGACTACGCACGCTAGGTTTTTTTCATTTCGTGGGATTTAGCAGCAGCTTTTAGCGGCAGAGTAGATATAGAAAATGTTATAGTCTTCAATACAATTTTCAAACACACATTACTCAGAAATAATTTGCACATAAATACCATGTGTCTTGCACACCTGTACTTAGAGGTATTCACGTAGGTAGACAATATCAGTCTCAAAAGAGTCTACCCACATACTTGAAGAGAAGAGTTCAAACGCTCATCTTTTCACAGTATTCATTGTGATGGAAACATAGCGACTGTCTCCAACATCGCTTTCAATGCATCAATATAGCAATAAAAACTCCAACGTTTAAATAGTCTCTTTTCAAAGCAATCTTCTCTCAATGCTTCTGACCTCTTTAAAGAAATACCAACGCAGACCAATACAACTCCGCTACTGTTCTCTTTTAGATGGAAAAAACACAGCTGGGTCGTAAAAATCATTCATGTAGTCAGTTCAATGGTTTTTAACTCCACTAGTTAGTATTCTCCACCAATTTGTGCTTGGCTGAGTGATGTCCAATTTCATGTGCTTTGTTCCACCTTTGGAGTCTACATGATAAGGTCGCAGCTCCACAGAGTAGAAACTCTTCACAAGTTGAACGAGATTGTGAATTTAAATGAGTTTTGTCATCCTTCGCAAATGGCTCATGTCCACTCATCCTTGACCGATCTTTCAGCTCACACTGAGATATTTTCTTCACAGATCTTCATCAATCTACTAGATCCAAATTCTAGGCTCTATCAAGGGATCCTAGGCTCTATCTTTAGATAAAGTAAAAATTGGTTAATTAAATTCCCAGCCTCCATACGTGTACTTAGAGGTATTCAGGAAATACCAGTCTCAAAATATCTCAGTGTGAGCTGAAAGATCTATGAAGGTCTATCAAGGTTGGAGGTCTATCAAGGCTGTCCTTATGCTTGATAGAGCCAAAGGATTTGGATAAAGTAACCCAAAGGATTATATTCCCAAAGATTAAATGAATTTAAAAAGTAATCCTCGAATAGCTCCTTGAGTGCAATACCTAAAAATATGTCTGCACCTTGGGAGATTTGATCCCTCTCGGCGGTTGATAGAGCCTAGGATTTGGATCTAGACTGGTTTAAAAACAGTGGTGCTTGTTATGTTAGTTAGCACCAATGAGTTTCATCAAATGAAGTGCAATGGAAAGAAAAGATCTGCAAAGCCTTGTTTTTTTAGTTATTATACATTTCTGTAATAACCTCCACTAAAACATTCTGTACCATTTACATAAGTTGTAGTAATTTTTTTTCTATAATTTTTACCAATAATAACATTAAAAACCTGCGCTACAACCTTTTCCTAGTGATACATATTAATAAAAATGGATAATATAAAATATTTGGCCTCATTTTCCATATTTCTATTTCTAAACTAAAGAAACTCATTTACATCTATAAAAAAACATGTAGGTGTGTTAGTATTACTAACATTGAAATGGATTATTCTTATGTCTAATATAAAAAGGGCATAGCTTTTTTTGGTTTATTGCGACCAAATTTCCAATGGTGAACTAACAACATGTGATATTTTATTTGATACACCCATGTTTTACTGCCACAAAATACTAGATTATTGTTGGGGGCACTGTAGATAATTTTGAAAACCACGTCTGCAATGTCACAAAACAATGATTTGAACAAGGTTTGGATGGAAGCATGCCCATTTATTGAGACGTGTAGGATGGAGGCCGTGTTTTGTCCATTAGATTTTCCATGTCAATAAATTTTATGACTTATGTTTATGTATCATTTACGAATATGTCTTCATATTCATATTCATTTTCATATTGAGTTATGATAAGGTTTTGCAATCTTTCATTATATTTATTTTCTAAATGAACAAGCAATTGCCCTAAGGAAGGGGCAATAATACGCCGTAAAGGTAATTGTTAGCGGGTAAGTGAGAACAGGTAGTCTAGTATCTATCATTGCCTAACCAGCATAATCTATTAATAAGAAAAAGAACATCATTGGCAAACACATAAGAAATCCTGTTAACCCGCCAATCTATTTTGAAACTGTTTGATAGTTTAGAAAAAGGCATGTCTGATGAGGAGTCAGTGGATAACCTGGTTGCCTACGTCTTTGTTCGCACTTTCACCGTATGAAGCTGAAGTGACAACTTTGTTCACATTTGTCTCAAACATCTTGGTGCCAAAAACTTTACTTCATGTCAAAATTTCTTCAAGATATATGAAGGGAGAGAAAAACTGTGCAATAAGCAGTACATGATTATATGGTCGTTATGAAGAAAATATATTTGCTGCACTTAAATTTTAGTGGATTTAACATCTTTAAACCAAGGAAATTGGTAGATATAGAAGATCTACAATCCAAACCTCTAAAGATGTAGGGTTTTGGAATCCAAGGATAAAAAATTACAAGTTACATGAATATGATTATTATATAATGATTGGATGCTATGAGGGTTGGTTTGAAGGTCATTGGGGCTTCTAAGGAAAATTTTAAAGAATGATAATGTAAGAAATATAGAATTCCCAATGCGCCTTCTTTTAATGATAATCAACCTCTTCTTGGTTATATTGATGGTGTCTCTCAAGAGAGGGGAAAAAAGTGTGGAGTAGGATTTATGTTGAAACTAAAGGACACCCATGTGTTTAAATTAAAGATGAATTGTGAAGGGGTACTGACACTCGAGGTGAATTGGTTGCTCTATGGGCGATTTTGTTCTTTGCTTGTACTAAGTAAATCTTTTTTTTGTAAATTGTTGGGACTCTGAAGTTGTTATTGACTAGTCTATGCAAAAGGATCAGTTATATGTGGGTTTGTTGGATGGATGGAAAATCAAGATGAGAAATCTTCATTTAGCATTTGCATGCTTGCAATTTCAACATGTGTATGGTGAATTCAATGCAATTTCAACATGTGTATGGTGAATTCAATGAGGAAGTAGATTTCCTTTCGAAGCAAGCATTCTCGAGGTTGGAATGGAAAGTTTTATTTTATTTGTGGAAGTAGTTGAATGAAGGGAGATTTCTTAAGGATACATTCGAATATTTTAAATTGTTGTATTTAGAATTATGATGAAAAGTTTGAGACTTACCGTCCTTTTTGAAGCTAAGGATGGTATTTGGAACTTGTAATAATTTTCATTTTATATATTTTGCAGAGTCATTTAATATAGCTGATAAGGTCTCTAAGGTTATAGTTATGACAATATGGGTTTCTTTAGATCATGGAGAGAGATTTTTGAGAGATTTTTATGAAAAACATATAGATTGGAAGTGTTCCCAAGTGTTCAATTTCTTGTTATATGCCAACCAGATAAAGCATTTGATCTTCTATGGAATGTTTGAATGCCAGATTTTTGCAAACTTTTCCTCTATAATTTTTTTTACAATTCTTGTTGTGACATCTTATTGTCCTCTAAATTTGTTTGAGATTGTCCATAATTTGATTATGATTTTTAGATCTAATTATTTTTATTTTTTTGTCTTTATTAGATTTAATATTTTTAAGCTTCTTAAAATCAAGGATTTAAATCTAGTTTTTTTAAATGTTTATGCCTTTTATATTCTAGTAGATCTACACTCTTTGATAATATTTAGATTTGTGCAATTATGTATTTGAAGCAATCAATACATTCTTTCACTTGGTATGGGGATCATTATAGTGTTAGTGTTACTCATCAACTTGGCATCACATCCACTTATCAAGTAGTATCATCAACTTCTTAATTGACAATAGGAAAATTTATTACCATATATTTCCTTTTAGTAAGAAGAAATAGTAAAAATCCCAAAGTTCAAATTTAAAAATTAATAGTGAGTAACTCAACTTTTGGTTACACAATTCTAATGCATACTTTATAACTCAACATGAGTAACTAATATAAACAATATCCTAACCATTGAGGTCGATATGAAATAAATTTATCTCCATTATCAACAAACCCATTAGAATATGTTTTTTTATTGAAGATAATCAATCACCTATTGGTCTGAATTCAAATTCTCCATGAAGAAGAGGTTCAACCATCTTATGCATCAAGAGAAATTCAAATTCTCCATGAAGAAAAGGTTCAACCCTGTTATGCATCAAGAGAATCTATTAGTAAGATGACTTAAACTCACAAAGCTTCTAGAACATTTAGTACAATAATACGTTGAATTGTTCAACAAGCTTCAACTCAACTAAAAACTCCAACTTTAGAAAAGGTAATTAAGATCAAGTTTCCTTCCGGTTTATTTCCTTGTGTTAGGAAAGAAATACCTATGTTTAAAGTGTATTCTTTGGAGGAAACACAAATGACCACATCTAATTAAAATATTCTTGGATCTAAGTTTGCAAAGAAAACAATATCATTTTAGTTATAGCAATAATAAAGCATCTTCCTAGAACCCTTCCACTTCTAGCATTTGATTTGACCTTCATGGAATCTAGAAGGGTCTAGGCCATCCATGTTGCTTTACTAGTAAAAAAAATAAGAAGTAGTCCAATTATCTATATAAGTATGTCCATTTGGTTGCATAATTCATATGTCTTTAGGTTAGATAGAGTTTAGGATGCCTCTCCTAAAAAAAACAACTTAAATTGGACACAAATATTGTGGTTAACAATCCAACAAACTTTGTTTGAAATAATAACATCAAACCAATTATAAATTGATTTTCACTTAAAACAATTTTTTGAAAGTGCACAAGCAAATTATTTAATAAAAACTACACATGTAAAGCAAACTCCATCACTATGCAGGTTTTAAAAATTCACATCTGATTAGAAAATAACAAAATCTACAAATGCAAAGCAAACTTATCTTAAGCCTAATTCTTATTGTTTTAACAATCTTTGTTCATGATTGTAAACCATATTAATAAAGGCATTAACAAGCATGACTATGTAGCTTTTAAAAATTCACATCTGATTACAAAATAACATGACAATTTAGCAGAAGCAAACTATTTAAAAGAATCTACAGGTGGAAGCAAACTCCACCACTATACATTCCTGAAATTCATCTTGAATTCCCACAGTAGAGCCAGAGCATAGACTATGAAGTACTCAATCTATTTATTGACACTACTAAGGAACCACCACTTAACAAAGTTCAGTTACATAACTGTCTATCCAACGATAACTAGGCATTCTACAACACCAAATTGAAGACCCTTCAGCATATCATGTTTAATGAGCACCTTTCATCTCCATCATAGATTACTCCTGTAGGATTGCCGTTCTCATCCAATGCAGTATCTGTGTCCTGTCCCTTATCTTGTCGATTCTTCAAAGCACAAGTCACATGAAGATCGTAGTCACAATATTTGCAATAATAGGACCATGCAGTGCCATCTTCGTTGCATCCATGACATACATATACACGCCTCTGTGTCAATACAAGTGGGTGTTCATGTTGACTGTACCTCATCTGCTTGGGTGATTTCTCAACCATCTCTTCAATTTCCTTCTCCAGCCTTTCAAGATGATCATCAGTGAAGGGATAAGCCTTGGCTCCATGGGTGGACACTGCACTTCTGGCATTATCTATCACAGTTTTTCCATCTGGACCAACCACAATCAAGGATGGGATGCCTCTTACACGGAAAAGTCCTGAGAGATCCTTCTTAGTTTTATCTCCAAATGGAAGAGCCAGCCATGGCATGTTGTTGTAGTATTCTTCAAAAGCCTCTTGATCTCGGTCAGTAGATATGAGAACAATCTGAAATGCTTCTCTCCTTTCTTTGAGTTCGTTGTATACCTTTACAAGGTTTGGAGTGAAACTTCGGCAAGGGGGGCACCAATGAGCAGAGAAATACAAAGCAAGTGTCTTGCCCACAATTTCAGATACCTGGACCTATTACAAGAATCAAAACATATAAATAATTATTTAATGTCTGGCTATGGTTTAGTGGTTGAAAGGCAGAACTCAGAAACAAAAAAACTCAAATTC
This sequence comes from Pseudotsuga menziesii, assembly GCA_001517045.1. NCBI lineage: Eukaryota > Viridiplantae > Streptophyta > Pinopsida > Pinales > Pinaceae > Pseudotsuga > Pseudotsuga menziesii. The sequence goes on along the minus strand of LPNX011058579.1, from coordinate 18,677 downwards.
AAAGTATTGGCAAATTAACTGTTTCATGCTGCTCCTTAGTTCACTAATAACTTATGTATATGTACAGTGTAGTTCCCTAAAATCATAACATACTTTCAACCAGATTCAAACAGTTAATTTGAAAACTGTACAACCGAAATTTTGTATATAAAGATTTGTTTTATTTAATTTTGAATATGATAATCCACCAATCATATTTTAAGTAACCCATTTTTTTTTTGGAAAATAGGGAAATAGTAGCCACATTGACTTGAGATATGATAATCAATCAGTCATATTGCAGATACTATGTGCATTAGAGTCAGAATATTATTAAGTAAACTCTTCTTTTTTAAACAGAGAAACAATAACCATATGAGTTTGGATAGCACATTATCAAAACACAAAAGACCAATTGGCTTAAATGCTGAGATTAGACTGCCAAAATTCACCCATGACTTTCCCCTTTTGCTGTCTACTTGTCAGAGCTATCACAACTCACAAACTTAAAGTAACATTGGGAGCCCAATGAGATTTCAAAATGGGTAATCATAGAAAAAAGCACTCTGACTGACCATTTGTATATATAAACCCTCAAATGTTATGTAGGAGTAGAACTTATTTTATGGTTTTATGGTGTGATTAATGAATCATGGAATAAGAACATTGAAGATAGTAAGCAGATCTCAATAACTCACCTGGGCACCTTCATGCTTGAGCACAAAGTTGTGCTCATCAGAAACCAAGAGTGACTCCAGGGTTTGTGCTTCTTGTCTGGCTTTCTCTTCAGCTTCAAGCTCATCCAGCTACTCTTTTGTAAATGGGTAAGCTCGGATTCCATATTCTTGTATAAGGCCCACTGCATCAATTTGTAATGTAGTGAACTTCTTTTCAGTGTGATCTGCAAATGGTAAAGCCATCCATGGCATGCTGGAGTGAAATTTCTACAGGGACCACACCAGTGGGCTGAGAAATATGGACCCACTGTCTTCCCCACAAGCTCCGCTACTGGAACCTATTGGAAAAACACAAATTGGCAATGAGACCATCATAGAATAAAATTTCTGCACCTATTATTGCTAAACCCTTACAAAATCCAATAATTGCAGGAAACTAAATCGCCCAATTCAATACATGATTTCTTTCTTACATTCTCATATAAAGAAATGATATCTAGATTTCGAGGCAGAGTAAAACACAAGCATAAATGGCAAGAACTCACCTTTCTTCCTCCATTGGCAAGGACAAAATCTCGTTCATTGGACAACAGAAGAGACTCTATAGTCTGTGCAGCCCTTAGGGCCTCCTCTCTGGCCCTCAGCTCATCAATTTTCTTTGCAGTGAATGGATATCCCTCAGCACCATATTCTTCAATGATCTCCACACCTACAGTGGTTATAGCTTTTCCCTCCTTGTCTAAAAATACCAAGCACGGAATTCCATTGACGTGAAAGGCTTGATTAAGTTTCTTCGTTGTATTTTCATCTGAGAATGGCAGGGCAAGTCATGGCATTGTGTGGTGGTATTCCTCTTGATTTTGCCCTGTTTGTCCAGGATATGTGGCACTACATTATTTTTACCCCTGGTTCATTCCTGCTGAAGTTGAATTGTGGTAGCCAAAATTTAACAAGCAAATGACCAGTTAGAATTTTACTGGGTGATGCACACTAGTCTATTCCAACAGGTTTATCAGGGATTCCATCCACAAATGTGGGGAAGCACCCCTTGGGTTTCCCTGCAAGGTTTCCTTCAAAAAGAAAAATCTATATCAATGCTCTAATCAAAAGAAGAGGGACCAACCGCATCATCATCCAACACTCTGATAGGACGACACGGGATCTAATAACATCCATGGGAGAATTATAAGAGCTGAGAGAACTAGGCTGGACAATCCCCAGAGGATGCAGAGTGTCTTCCCTTAGAAACTCCCATACCATCCAAGGCCGACAAGCCTGCATAAGTTGAAAAGCGCTAAATACAACCTGTTAACGCCTGTATTTTACAAAAAGATGCAAGACCGATGGGAGGTAAGATTTTGTTGATTAAATACTTTGGGCTAGGGATATAGTACAAAGGGGCTTTATAATCTAAAGAGTAGCCGAGTCGGAAAGGTCCTGAACCATTGGTCTAAAGGAGAAAGCAAATCGATGGTTTATATCCTTCCCGCCATCCAGAACATACAAGCAAGATAAGGGAATTTCGGGCCTCTAACGGCCTGCACACATCGAAGGCTTTAACATTGCTCGGAGCTGATCTACGGCCCATGTCAAATTCGCTGGCTGGAAGTGCATGATGGATAAGGGAATGAGGGATCAGCGGAATCGCATACGGTCCTCCTGATCCTACGGACGAAGGTTGAAGACGGCATTGATCGACGGGCGTGTTGGTTTCCGGAAAGGTAACATGCACGCGCGATAAACTTTAGACCACCCAGCGGAAATGGACACGTGCTACTCGATCCGACGGTTGGAGATCGCAGGAGGGTGGATCGACGGCGGAAAATGATTCCGGGTTGGAGACTTGCGCACCCGATAAACCCCCAGCACCCGGCGGAATATGGTACGTGGCGCAAGATGAGACGGCCGTTGAACGCTTGGCATCCCATCGACGGTCGAGAAGGATTCCGGAAGAAGAACTAGCGCAGAGGATAATTCCGGGTTACCCGGCGGAATCCGGTACGCGGCACTTGATCTGACGGTGTAGGAACGACGGCAGATCACATCAACGGACGAGGGTGATTCCGCTGAGCAAAGTTGCTCGACGGATTAAGATGGAAGAACCCAGCGGAACCGGTAGGCGAAGCACGATCCGACGGCCCACCCACGAAGGCAAAACTGATCGACGGTTGCAGATGACTCCGGAGCCCGAAGTTGCACGACGGTTAAAGTAAGGAGGCCCAGCGGAAAGGGACATGTGGCATATGATCCAAAGGCCAGGAATTCACGCAGAAGAGATCGACGGTCAGAAATGAACCCGAAAAAGAAAGATGCACGAGGGTTAGAGACAAGTAGTGGTTGCGGACATAAATGCCTCCCACGTGTCAAATCCGGGTGGATCTATAAAGGCAAAATTGGCACCTTCCGTGATTATTTTATTTCTCGGGACCCGGCGAAAAGGACCTGTCGATTTGGGCGCTTCCAGTTGTCAAGTACCAAGGCGCATTCCGAGCACACGCCTTCACAGTGAGCCAGGTAGGACCTCAATTCCTGTAATTTCTTCACCCCATTGATAGTATAAATTGAAAAATGAACCAGCAGAGTGAAGCTTCTGTGTCTAGTCGGGTCCCGGACGAAAGAGAAGAGTTCCTGGTAGACAGACACAGAGGTGTCTATGACCCTTTCTTATCTACAGGAAGTGTGGCTGGTAGTAAAGATAGATTGTGGTCCTGTTTTTTACGAGGAAATGATGTTTTAAATGTATGTAAGTCCTTTCTATATTTTTTCGCCCTGGAACAAACCCTCCACTTCCCTGAATTTGCCGAGTGGTGCGCGGCGAATTACTCCCCCTCTCAGAGAGTCATAGTGAGTCAGTCTGCGTCTAGGATTTTATGTGTAGTTGATGCTGCAGTAGTTAGAGAAAATCTTAATCTTCCCAAGGACTATCCCAGAAACCGCGAGTCCATGAATGAAGCCATCCTGGCTGAGTTTTTCCGAAGTTGTCCCGTTGATGCTCGCTCTCGATTCCTGTCAAGTATCCTGAAAGAAGGTCAATCCCTGGAAAACCTTTCCTTACCTTACCCCTTGCATGTTTTTAGAGCTGAGGTGCAGTTAGTGATGTCTTTGGTCTGTCAGGTGTTGGGCCTAGATGACGATTGTCATATAGGTCATGTTATCCTTGGTTTCCTTCTAAAAGTCAATTCTGTAAGTCCCGAGTCCCAGTCAGCCCCTGTACTTAATTTGGACGAGTATCTAGCAGAGGAAATCCACCTCTAGCTGACTGAGTTTCCCAAAGTCCAGTTTTTCAGGTTCCAAACACATTTGTTCCATATGTTAATATGCTCCAATGTTGCCGAATTAAGGTTCTCGAGTACTCTATCCTCTTCTGATTCGCCAGTGCAAATCCACTTGACCGAATTCGCAAATTCGGTCATGTCAGAAGTATACCGGTTGCTGTTCGATGGAGAATTGCCCAGAGTTTCCGACGAAATGAAATATTTAATGCAGTCTTCACCCGAAGGGAGGGTAGGAGACTGGTTCTTGTACAAAGATTTCACGATTCTGAGAGTATATGGTTATACTGGTCATCCCTACAGGTTGCCTTCTTTTCTAACTCCAAGAATTTTTGCGTTGGAGTTTATGAGACAGAGGTTGTTAGCAGAAGAAGAGCACTTCGGTGCTTTCAGGAAGTCTTTAAGTATTAAATTTCCTTTTAAAGTCGGCCCTTTCATTTTTAAAGGCAAAGGTGCCCTGACATGTATAGAAATATTGATGGAACCCATGGAGTTTGTTAAAGATGTAAAAATGAATTATGATCCATACCAGGTGATTTCGTTGAGAAAACAGGCAAACAGAAACAAGCCGTTTGAACATCAGGCCGTACCAGGATTATCTGAGAAAGCTAATTTGCTCACATTTGCTGACGAATCCCATGTTGAAATAGAGGAGAATCCTGCATCTCATTTAGAGATCCAGATCACAGAAGGTGTCAGCGTTGCTGCCAAGAGAAGTTTGGCCGAAGCAGAGGATATAGAAATAGACGAGCAAACATCCCATAAGAAGGAGAAGCTGCTCAGTGGAAATGAGATCGTGGAGGAAGGGGTGTCCGGAGTTTCCAAAAAGGTTGCTTTGGTTCCCTTAAAGACAGTACATGTTAGTCAATTTTCCTTTAAAGGTTCAGAAGATGATAGTAACAGTTTCGAATCCGGTTCCCTGTTCAGATCAGGAGAAGAGCTCAGAACGAGCTACCTGGAGAAAAGGAAGCAATCCCTGGAAGAAACAAGAAATTTGCTTCCAAAGGTAAGGAACCTGCAGAGTTCTAAAACGTCTCTAATCTCGGCTAGAGACGCGGAGAAAAATACTTTCAAGATGGCCGTAGGAAACGACAAAAGAATGTCCGAAATAGAGATCCGTCTGGATAGGATAAGTACTCCAGACAGGATACAATTACACAAGCAAACAAGCGACATTCTTTATTCGGACCTGTTGCAGGCTATGATAAAGATCAGCAAATTGGAGGCGTTGGTTGACAAGTTAGAAATCCAAGTGAGACACGAGAAAGTGGAGAATAAGGCGAATGTTGTTCAGCTAAAGAGACTACAGGCAGACATCGCCGGTTCAGACAACACCCAGGCCGTGAAGAGATTGCTAGAAGAAAAGGAAAA
>LPNX011058579.1:0-13096 GCA_001517045.1 Pseudotsuga menziesii | reverse complement strand
GCTGCCTTGCTTCTGGAACGAGAAAGGTCGAATGCTATCTCAGGAACATTATAATAATCTGATTGTCAGGGCTCGTATGGACCATTCAAAGTTCAATGAATTAGAGAAGAGCCTGTCTGGACAAACCATTGTGGACGTGCTATCTGAAGATTTCAAGGTCCTGCAAAAGTTTACGGCTATCAGAAACAGGTTGCCTAAGAAGTCCTACGAAGCCTACGTGGAACTCGAGGTAGCCATCCGGGAGATGACGGAAAGCGACACCCCAAGTGTCGAGCAATGGAGGGCTGTAGAGCGGCTGGGAAAAACAAAGCTTAATCTTTCTCAGTAGGGGACAGGTGGCATGTACCAAAGAGCTGATGGAGCGAGGACGTGGAGCTGCGTGGCCGAGTTTGTTACTCAGTTGATGTGATACTCTATGATCAGTTAGGAATGGAATTGTGACAACTTCCTAGTGGTGTAGGAAATTAGTTACAAACTCTAATTTACGCTGGTCATTCTGTTATTGATCTGCTGGGAGCAGACTTATTGTTTAAAAATCTATATATTGGTGTATTTTGAAGAGATGGGGGTTGGATCCCATCAAGGGAGTTGCTGGTTTGGAAAGACATATCTGTTTTGAGAAATAAAGTGAATGCATGAGAAGTTTCCTGTCAAAGATTCATGTGTCATTGATGTTGCAGTCTGTGCCATTTCCTTTATGTGCTTGTTATTTCTTTTGTGTAACACTCCATTTTGTTCTTCCTTCGTATCTGGAATGCAGTGTTAAATGAGTAGAATTCATATGTTTATGCTCTATTCATTATTTCAGATATTATATGATTTTTCTGCTAAAGTCGATATGGAATTCGTTTCAGACGCTCTGTATTGATGGATTGTTTTCTCATCTCTTCCATTTCACCCAGATCGAATTTGATGACTGTAATGATGTGATTATCTTGCCTTTGATAGTTCTCGTGTATGTATCTTTATGATCTTTTACTTGTATATGACTCCATGCCCAATGGATATGTGAATGGTTCATCCAAATGAATGAATGCTTAAATATTGTTTAAGATTTGTATTGAGAGATCCCTCTTTGGGAGAGAAATATTAATATCTTCCTAAAGTGGTTTTGCTGTTACCTCGGGGTGTGCTTCCTACAACCTGAATACATTCCGAGTGCTAACACAACCATCTAAAAATAATAATGATTGAACAATTTGTAGAATCGAGCTTAATTTTATTTTCCTGGATATTCTAGATTTCTCAGGAAAAGATATGAATTTCAACCAAACCATGAAAAAGTTATTTATTAGATAACAAATGTGCTGAACATAAAATATGATTTGTCTGTTTTATCGTTCAAAGAGAAGTTTTAAGACTAAATCCATGATATTAGTCTACCTACAATAGTGTAGAAATTTTGCCGTGTTTTCCATCAGATATTTCCTTGTAATATTATATAGATGTGCCAAAAAGGGTCCAGAAACTTCCAATGTTCAAACATACATCAAATAAAAATAATAAACTAGAATTAAACACATAAAACATGCAAGTTGACTCAATTTCCACAGCAGTAAATCACTGGAGAATGTTTATAATGCACACAAACAGTAAAATTAACTCGTAGAAGGTGGCTAAATATCAAATAAGCATAACATGCAGTACAAAATAATCTAGCTTGTTTAAAATTTCAGCTATCTGCTAACAGAATTAAAATTTTGTCTCAATAAAATTCATTCTAATACATATTATTGTTTGATTACATAAGCATAGTGTCCCCGATGTTTATCAGTACCAAAGTCACAATTCAAAGCCAAGAACAGAAAAATTACCTTCTCTGGTGCTACCATATCAAAGACATAGACCTAGCCTTGATACGAGAGTGTTAGTTGATTTGTTCCCTGACTGCGTACAGGGGAAACCGAGTGAGGTTCTCTGAGATTGACACCATCTGATTGAACATCTGCTTCCTCAATGCAATTATTGTCCCCATCTCCCTCATCCTGTTCTTCTCTAGCACCATTGTCATTGCTATGATGCAATGGATGCCCATGCTCATCACTGTGCATGTAATGTATTTGCATATGACTGCTATTTACTCCTTGAAATTGGGCTCCTTGGTGCCTGTGAGGATCTCCCTCATTTTGACCCTGCATCATTATCCCATGCATAGGGACATGATGGGCAGCTACATGAGCATGTGCATCAACAGCATGGATCGGTGCCTGCTGATCATGATAGAAACTATGACGTTGGTGGTGGTTGTGAATAACTCGAGACTCTGGATCAAGATTGTCTGTGTCCGACATGTTTCTCACATAGCTATGCGAACAATTATTAAAAGCATCACCATCAATACCACTGAAACAAACCGGAACTAAATTAATTTCATCCTATAAAACAATAAATCCTTGGAGAAGCTGGTTGTCTGCAGCATTTCCACCTTGAAGTCTAGCTAAACTTCCAACTATTGGGCCATTGTTGTAGGTTGCAGGTTCTGTTTGCTGATAGTTGTCTCTTGGATCTACAAAGTTATCATTGTAATCAACCTAGAAGAATGTGGTTTTAGCCAAAGGACTGAATAGGAATTAAGGCTTTTTAGATGTTGGACTCATAAATGTATGTTCATGATAAGGATGTTTTTAGCTCATCATGGGATTTACAATTATTATACCTACGACTTAGGTAATGTGAATAGCTGAGATGGATCTACTTCTCCACTAGGGCATTGCAGTTGCTTGCCAGCAGAAGACAAATAATCAGAGTAGACTATCGTGCATCTTGTAAATGCAATCATATCTTGTTCATATCTAAACACAGCAAGAAAAGCATGGATAACATTCATCAATCCCTGGTTCTAGAGCAATAACCAAAGTACCTGATATTCACATTCTTTGACACCTCCAATTTTAAACATGAGATACCTCATACCTGAGATGGAGGGCAATGAAGGGTTCCCTTCTCTGAATTCTGGTGACAAGAGTTCATGCAAGTTTCTCAATGGGGTCAGCAAAGTTTAGAGCTTGATAATTGGCACGACAACGGATCTTCTGAATTGAATTAGGAAGGTCATTATTTTCAAGACCAGAATCAGCATGAGTGAAGTATAGCACATTGTGTTTTTTTAGGAAAGGAAGCATCTCATGCTTGTAGAAAGATACATGTACATCAAACAAAAATTTGAACAAAGATTCTCCAACAGCCTGTGACCTTCACAACCCAACAACGAGATCAATTTGAATGGGCCCTCTTCAGAAGGGATAATCGTAGAGAAAATACAGCCTCTCTTATTGCAATAGAGATGAAGAATCATCAAGATATACTCCAATGTTCTAACATAAGTGTGATCTCCTTACAAAACCTTTGAAACCCAGCTCAATATGCACCAAATAACAAAAGCTATGAAATGAACTCTCCTTTGCACCAGAAATGAACTCTCTTTAGCAAGTGAAAGAAAACCAAGGTTTTTTTGGTGACTTAATGTTTAGACGGGATTAATTTCTTTGGAAAGTATACAAAACATTGAAAAACCACGCTGGTTTTTCTTAATAAAATTTAAAATTTCGTGAGGTGCTAAAAAAGCTCTCTTCCAAAATTGATAAAAAAACTCTGAACCAAAACAAGGCTAGTGTCTAAGACACCTTTGACCAAGACATTGGAGCTTTCTCCAATGGTTTAAAATTTTTATGAGATGGTGGTAAAGACTCAACAATGTGCACATTTTCCATTAGAATATTAATAAAGTGATGGAGATAAAAAATGTCTTTGAATTCACTGGATCATCACAAACAGATGTGAGATCTGACATTTTTTGTACTGTTGAAAAAGCATCATATATTACTAAACATTATAAATATAGGGAGATTTTATGTTACAAGAAACTAAATTACCCAATTGAGGTCACTTGGCAGAGAAATTGCATTCACCTTGGATCAGCCCAAAATGAAGTATTGTCCAAAATTGGTATAACAAGTATTGCATTCATAATCTTTGCGATGGCAACCATGTCACAAATCTGTAGGATAGGAATTTTTTATAAATAAACACGACAACATGCTGGAACCAACATTTATAAAGTGGGTTACATGTATATCCTATAGGCCTTTGGGCACTTACTCCTGTTTGCATTTGATTCAATCCTCCATTGGCCTTGAAAATAATATAACCATTATGTTGCTCACCTCGTTCTGCAAATTAAAAACTTTATTAAATAAATTGCATTGAATTGATTCACTGAAAAGTAGGAACTGTAAAAGGGGAGATCTTTGTTGCGAAAAACAAAAGCATACTCTTGTGATGCCATCGACGATCAATGCATTGGACAAACTCTTTACTATTAGGCTTCAACCACAGCTTGTATGTCTAGTGATAATCCTAGTTTTGGAACAATTAGATATTTTAGAAAGGATACTATATGAAGGTCGAATCCTTCAAAACAAGAAAAATGCGATTAAAATTGCATATCAGAAATTTTAACAGCTAATTTAACTTTTCCAATTTCTTCGATTCATGATGCTTACTGAACTATTCACCTTTAATATATTAGATGATCTACCAATATCTGTATGAATTTGAGTCTCCTCTATCAAGAATCGATTCACCCCTATACCTCCAACTGTCTTTAGGAACAAGTATCGTGGAATGGTCTGTTAAAATAAAAAAAGCAGATGAGTAACCTGTCTTCCGAATTGAATCCTCTGCAAATTGTTCTGGATTGAATGAATGTACTCCAAATATTAAACAAATTAAGAAAGTCTACATTTGTTGTTTACAATATGAGATCTAAAAGAAGGGCAAGAAAAGTTGAATTAGGTTATCTATGCCACAAAGGTTTCTGATTCAGTAGAAGTATGTTATGTTTAAGTATTTTTCAACAATGTTATGTTGAAATGGCCTTAAGGCAATTTTTTCTAGATGGTAACAACATTTTCTATAATAAATAGAGGATATGTTTATTGTAGGTGAGGTTGAGAGGAGGAATGGAAACATATTCTGGCCTAATATCACTGTGAACAAAGGATGGAAAAAAGAAACTACAAGAATCTAGGTTGTTTTAAAACAACACCCCACATTCAAGCTGGAAAACTCAAAAGCTCTCTTCATCCCAGAGAAAATTAAGTATAAATATATGCTTTTCAAGGCTGAGTACAAAGACATACCCAGACAGTCCTTGTTGCTTGCAATACAGTTGTAGTAGCCTTGGTGACAATATGTTGCTTGCTTGACTCTGCATTTTCAGGTTCTTGTCTTCCCATTGCCAACTGTTGTGTAGCTGAATACTGGTGGTAACAAGTTCATTCAACCTAGAATCAGGGATTCCCACAACCACAACAGCCAGAATCCCTAGATGGTTCAATAAAACCTTCTCTACCTGGAGCAATACAACATTATATTAAGGACCACATATGAAATAGGTAAACATTATCTTAGTTTTATTAAAAAAATGACTGTAACAATCTAGGTTCATATTTTCATACTTGAAAGTTGAAACTTCAGGAAAAAGTTGGTCTAAAAAAGCCTTCACCTTATTTTGGAGTTCATTATAATTTATAAGGTCAGCCAACATGCTATTATATATATATGTGAAAAATCTAATAGTTATATTACAGAAAATGTTGTAATTGTCATCCATTCAAATAGTACATGCTAAGCTATCATATTGAGGATATTTACCTCAGAAGGATAAAAAATTTATGCACCACCAATGGATTCCTTCTCCCCACCATGATATGATAACCTGTTAGAGTAGCACACAACACAGGAACAATGAACTATAATATAAATATAGTATTCAGTAAATAAAGTATTTTTTTTATTTTTTCTTGTATAAAATGTTCAAATAGCATGGAAAGAAAAGTAGATAGGACAATATCTTTTAGTTTGGAGTTGGATGCTTTGCATGCCATATAGGAAGCTTGCATTGGTGGGAACTGGAGAGGACAAGTATAGATGAAGTAGCTGGACTAGTAAATTAAAAAACCGACTAACAAACTGTTGCAACAGTTATTTATTTACAGACCATATACTCTTTTATGGAGAGTATTTTGAAATGATTTGAGTATCGCAAATATTTGAAATCAACTGAATGTACAAATAGTATACTTGTAGTAGAAGTTAAAAAATGGGCAACAAATTTACTTTTAAACCAAGTATAGGGGCACGCTAGGGGAAAAAACAGACATAGGTATGAAGTCAATAAGTACAAGCTAAATAAAAAGACAGGATAAAGTAACAACAAAATTTAAGAATTTAGTATATATTGTGAATTGTTTCTATGTATATACAGTACAGTGTGAACTGTTTCTCTGATCATAAGAGAGTATTTGAAACAAAATGAGGATTGCGAATATTTACAACCAATTTAATGTCCAAATAGTCTAAATTGAGTAGAAGTAACAAATTGACAACATATTTACTTTGAAACCAAGTATAGGGAGTCCATGGGAAAAAGAATATACATATGTGTAATGACAAGAAGTAGAAGGTAAATATATACATGGATTAAATGTACAGCAGAAGTTAAGAACTGAGTATAATGTGAACTGTTTCTATTTACATAGAGTTTGTTGCATTGTATTTGTAAAAGAAGTGTTTGTTTGATAGAGTACATAGTTTAGAGAGGTGCATTACATGCAAATAGAAGAGAAATATAATAAATGTACATGTATTGTGGTAGTAGTGGAAGCATGTGATATGTACAATGTTTGTGCATTCCATGTGTAGAAAAGGGTAATACATCTATTTAAGAAAAGCATAGGTTATGGATAAGGTAGTATGTACAAGTGAAGGGTAGTAATGGCAGTTGAAGAAGGTGTGGGAATCAAAGAAGAAGGCTTGCTGGGTTGTAAGGAGAGGGAAAAGGGAATTGCAAGCAAGGAGGAGGCTGTAGTCATAAATGCAAGAGGGACTATGGCAACGACAACACTAGGTAATGTTTATGTATTGAGCAAGAGAAGGGTGGCGGGATACTAAGTCTTTGCAGATCTTGTGCATGGTGTCCCTTTCATGCATATGGATCATGCGTTGAAGGAAGGCTCTTATTTCTGAGATAATCTTAATAGTAGGGTGAATCGGATTCAGTGGGATGTTTGAAGTCGATTAGAACCGTGCTTCAATTTGTTGCAGTGATGCTTCTTGTTCCTTTATTTGCTTGCAGAAGTCAGCAAAGGTGTTCAGATATTGCATGTCCATGTTTGTTGTTGAAGAGCTAGGAAGAGAGAAAAAAGAGCGATCAAAAGCCTAACATGTTCAAATAATATAGAGTAAAGCAAGGCACATCTATTTTTGTAATTGAATTGCTATACAAACATTTTTTTTCATAGTACCGAATAAGAAAAGCAAGAAGATATTCACATCATAGATGATAGGAAAAAAAGTTGAAAACTTGTGTAATGGACATTTTGTTGTTCTTTTTTTGTTTGTTCTATTGTAGAGAGAAAATAATGTTGTAAGTCCAATGTTATGGTAGATTCAAGTAGATGAAACAAAACGAAGTCAAGATGTTGGAAGCAAATGAACAGAAATATATGCATGAGTGCAAGAGTGTTTTTTTGGGGGGTGGATGGGGGGAGGGAAGAAGGTGAGATTGTTTTGTTTTGGTATTTAGCAAGTGAAAAGTGATAGTATTTGGTTTTTATGGTGTTGTTTGTTTATTATTTTCTGTGTAACCGAGAAGAGGTGTGGGAAGCAATGCATGGGTGTAAGTATATGTGAGCAACTATGTTAAGCAATGTGTACAAGTAGAAGAGAAATATAATAAATGTACATGTACTATGGTAGTAGTGGAAGCATGTAATATGTACAATCTTTGTGCGTTGCATGTGTGGAAAAGGCTAATATATCTATTCAAGAAAAGCATAGGTTATGGACAAGGTGGTACATACAACTGAAGGGTAGTAATGGCAACTGAAGAACGTGTGGGAATCAAAGAAGAAGGGTTGCTAGGTTGTAAGGAGAGGGAAAAGGGAATTGCAAGCAAGGAGGAGGCTCTAGCAAAAAATGCAAGAGGGACTATGGCAACGACAACACTATGTAACGTTTATGTATTGAGCAAGACAAGGGTGGTAGGATACTAAGTCTTTGCGGACCATGCGTTGAAGGAAGGTTGTTATTTCTGAGAGAAGCTTAATAGTAGGGTGAATCGGATTCAGTGGGATGTCTAAAGTCGATTGGAAGCGTGGTTCAATTTGTTGCAGCGATGGTTGTTGTTCCTTGATTTGCTTGCAAAAGTTAGCAAGGATGTTCAGATATTGTATGTCCATGTCTCTTGTTGAAGAGCTAGGAAGAGAGAAAATAGAGCGATGAAAAGCTTAATATGTTTAAATAATATAGAGTAAAGGAAGGCACATCTTTTTTTGTAAATGAATTGGTAGACTAACAATTTTTTTTCTTAGTACCGAATAAGGAAAGCAAGAAGATATTTAAATCATAGATGAAAGGAAAAAAAGTTGAAAACTTGTGTAATGGACATTTCGTTGTTCTTTTTTGTTTGTTTGTTCTATTGTAGAGAGAAAAGACTGTTGTAAGTGTAATGTTATGGTACCGAGAAGAGGTGTGGGAAGCAATGCAAGGGTGTAAGCATATGTGAGCAACTATGTTAAGCAACGTCTGGTGCAATTGATCTGGAGGCAATAAAAGTTTCTTCTTGTTTTCTTCATTGGACAGAAGGGCTATCCTTCATATGTGAATAGCGAGCAAAAGAAAAAGATGGCATTATGCGTAGGTCAGTGAGTTGTCTAACTCTTGAAACTGTAGTAAATGTTAGCCCTTGTCGATCAATGTTTCCTATGTCGATTATTTCCTTTTGTAAGGTCATTCCTTGTGATTTGTGGATTGTTAAACCCCAGGCCATATGAAGGGGAAGTTGTCTACGAGAACCTCTTGTTAAAGGGAGGATTGGGATATAGGTAGGGTTAGAAGCATCCCATGGCGGGCCTTTGTAGTTGACAAAGTCAACAACAACAAACAAAGGAAGCATAGGTGGAGTAGTGGCGGTGTTGTACAAGATTGAAACAACTTTACCAAGAGCACCATTAACAAGACCTGCCTCAACCCAAAGGTTTATTGTAAGCATAACTTGTTGACCAACGGCAAGGAGTATGACCATATCTAATTGTTCATCTTCTGGTGCAAGCAGCAGTGTTTGTTTCCTAACTTTTGCAGAACATAATGCAATCGGGACATTTAGTTGTTTAAGCATTTGTTTGTTGTGTAAGGCAACATAATTGTTAGTTGAGAACAAATGGGTGGATTGATCAAATATGTGGTTCTCAATTTGAGAGAGGGAAGAGGATGTCCTTGACATAAGAAGGGTCCAATCGGCAATAGTTGGTGTTGCATTCCTAATATTGAGGAGAAGTTGGCGGAATTGAATCTGAGAAGGGTCATCTCCTTGTTGACGAAAAACCGCTGAGAGGGTTATGAATGTGTCAAAGGTATGCCAAAGTGTGTTTCCACGTGATGCTCCTACATACATGGGGATATCTTTAACGGGTGGAAGTTGACCAAGGTCACCTACGAGGATGATAGAACGGCCTCCAAAAGGGGAAGTTCGATGGGAAGGGAATGCTTCCTGAAGGCGAGAGTCAATGTTGGATAAGAGCTTTGGTCCAATGAAACTCATCTCATCAATTAGCACATAACGTATATGGAGGAGTCGTTTTTGAAGGTTTGCAAGGGCTTGGCCCTCAAGAGGAAGCATAGTATTTATTGGTATCCGAAGGGCAGAATGTATTGTAAGGGAATTTATGTTAAATGCCACGACGTCAGTTGGAGCAAGCAGGATAAGAGGGGATGAGTTATTTGGAGATGATGAAGAGAAGGCAGCTTGCAAGCATCCAATTAAGTAAGATTTTTCTGTGCCTACAGTTCCTTGGATGATCATACGTAATGGTTTTGTGGTAGTGTGTTGTGTGTAGTGGGACATAATAATGTCGAAGGCTTTGTGTTGTGTTGGAGAAAAGCAATTAGGAGAAGCAGGAGTTGAAAAAGGTTGTAGTTCTGCTTGGTTTGATGAGAGGTTCAAGTCAAGAAATGAGATGGATGATTTTTGCAAGTGTAAAGGTATCTGCGTGTGGCCCCAATTGTGATTGGTGTCAAAGTCGCGATGACCAAGCATGTCAAGATCATCAAGTTGTAGGTTGTTCCCACGGTGGAGTTGAGAGAGGAGCTCCCATTCTGACAAGTTGATAGAGGAAGCAGGATGATCTTCATGAGGGGGGGGGGGGGGGTATCAACAGAAATAGTTGGAGGGAGTGAAGGTTCTCGATTAACATGCCAGGGATTGTAGCTCCCACGGAAGGATTCCCATGCAGAGACAATTTCCAAGTCAGAGGAGCCAATATATTTTGGCACATTACGGAAAGGTTTGTACAGTAATAGTTCACTCCAACAGAAATTGACATAAAGAGGAGAGGTGGAAGGAGGGATGTCAAGGAAACGAGGAAGGACACACACGATCTTGGCCGGTTTATGCAACTTCCATTGACACTTTTTCCTATGTGCAGAAAAGGACCAAGAACGGGAAGCTTCGAGAAGGGGAAGGTGTTCAAGCGAAGCGGGTCTTTGCATGTATGCGGAAATGAAGTTGGTTGGCGGAGGGGGGTGTTGGGGACATCTAGTGAGACACGTTTGAAAACGGTCTGGGAGGTGTTTAGGGAAATAAATGTACGACTGCAAAGAGTCAAGGGAAGTTTTTGTAGCATATGGCAGGTTTCTTGTGCTGATCCAATGTCTCGATCAGCCACGGTTTCGGACAAAAGTTTTCGGATAGGTAATAAGATTCCCTCTTCTATAGGGGCGGCATGTGCAATACGTGTTAGAATGTCATGGTAGCTCTCAGATTTGTTCTCTGCTTTCGAAGCATACTTTGAAATGTATGAGAGGATAGCATGGCGTGAGAGCACTGGCTGGCAATCAACATTAGCTCTCCATACTGAGAGCATAAGAGGGTTGTGTATGTTTAGAAGCGCATCATTTCTAGCGAGGCTATATTTTTTTTGGCCAGAGTTGTCAATGAACATAGAAGATGTTTCCTGTAGGTCAAAGGGGAAACCGTAGCGGCAAACGAGGGTTGTGCCTTTTTTTGTGAAGACAAGAGAATTCATTGCATTTTGTGTGGCATTGCACAGAATTGACAAGGGTTTCATAGTCATCATTATGGTTTCCTTCACGTATGGAGGATGTTGCAAGTGTGCAAGGGTCTTGGTGAGATGCTCGATGGAAGGTGGAGACACGAAGGTGCGCGGGACGAGTGTTCCATGCTGTTAAGAAGCTGTCAAAGTATGTTTTTGCACTGTTAACAGCGAGGGGACCATTCCAATCAAGGTTGTCCATATTGGGTGCGTCCTCCAACCAAAGGAATCCATGTATATGAGCAGAACCTCGGTTTTTCCATTCATACCTGTATTAAGAAGGGAAGCAAAAACAAAACACAAAGTTAGGGAAAATTTCAAAATGTGAAGCAGTAAAACGAAATAAAATGCAAAGAGTGAGAGGAACAAACCTGCACCAGTAATCTTTTGTCTTGAATGTGTGTAGCAGGACCTCTTCAAGGAAGATGGTGAATCTATGGTGCATATATAGAGACGTAGTATGTGGATTGGTTATAATGTTATGAATTCTCCATTGGAATTGTGAAGGCAATGAAGTTGGAGGCTGCGAAGGCATGAGCATGTGAAGGTCATGCCATTTGGTGTCAGCTGCACTGAGGGTAAAAAAAAAGGTTGGGCTACCAAGCTGGGTGATCATATCAAACAAATCGCCTCGCCATTTGCTCCAGAAAGAGTGGGTGCCACGCAGAGCAGAGCCAAACCGCATGGCATGATCAGCAACACAAGAGTCTGGCAGATGGCTGAGCTGTGTGCGCAAAGCCGAGACAGTTGCGGGGAGTGTGTCTGCTAGGTTGCGTTTAACAAAAACAGTTGCGGTAGCCTGGCTATGATGGCGCCTCATGAGGTTGTACAAGTAGTAGTGGAAGCGAGGGTGTTGGGAAAACCTATTATCATGGAATAGGATAAGGTGCAAAGCATATTCTTGCATGGATAATTCGTAAAGACGACGTTGTTTTAGCATGAGAACCCCTGTGGGAAATAGCGTTGGGAATGCCATTGAGAGGAGAACTTCCATATTGTATTCATTTATTGGAGAAAGACCAATGGGGGGCCAATCAATTGATGTTGAAGGGGTGGTATGGGTTGTAGATGCAAACCGCCTAATTTCTTCAGTCTCAGTGCAAGAATCTGGGAGTGCAAAAACAAAGGACGAGGTTTCAATGCTTGTTGGAATTGGCATTGAAGGTGTTGCATCATCAGTAGTGGGTTAGGGTAGTTGGAGGTCAGGCCCAGGGGTTGTGGCATGGTGAAGAAGGGAGGACACATCTGTGGGTTCAAGTGGCAAAGCATGTAATGCTTGGAGGTCAAGGTGGACATCCTTGTAATACGGATCATTAGAGATTTTGAATTCCAATGCAGCTAGAACATTTGAACGGCTAACAATGAATTCATAAAGCTTGTTTGCAACATTGAATTTCCGAACAATAAGGATTTTCAAATCTGTTAAGAGGCGTAGAAGAGAGGTGGCTATTGTGGAGGTATCTTGTGGGAAGCTAATAGTATGACCGGAGTATTTGTATTGGCCACCACGTGCATGCGTAACTTGAAGTATTGGATTGACTTGGGCAATTAGCATTTCTTCTATTTGAGTGAGGCATGCAAGTTCAATTGGTTGGTTTCCAGGATCCATGTTGTTATCTGTGGAGAAGTGATGGCCATGTCACTCATTACTACATCGAGAGCATATATAGAATCCACTTGAGAAATTTGTTTTCATTTTTGGATATGATTCCTTGCATATGGTGCAAACATGAAGTGGGTGGAGGCGAGAAAGTCGATTAAGAAAGAAAGTGTGACCATCTGGAAAGGGGGTGGTTGGAGGCGGGGGTGTAGTGGATGTGTGCATTGGGGTAGGGTTGATTGAAGCATTGATTTGTCCACTCCTAGATTTATAAGTAAGACATCTATGCGCATTTTGGCGGTCCTTTGTTTGGCTATAAAGAAGCCTTCTACGTGCATTTATTTCGTCACGTGTAGTATTGGGCAACATGGGTTGTTGAAGA
>LPNX011058540.1:131761-176653 GCA_001517045.1 Pseudotsuga menziesii | reverse complement strand
CATCAATAACGCATATGCGTTCTTGATTTACACTTCGGAAGTGCGTTTCTGATTTCCTAAGTGGCACCAAAAAGTGGAACCAACTTCGTGCGGGCGCCCAGCTAAAAGATATAATACAATAATAAGAGGTAGTTTACCCCTTAGGAATACTTATTAGAAAGTATAATCATACATGAGTATCACTGTATGATATATGTGTGATGAACTGTATTGTAACAAGCATGGCTTGTGGATTGATTCCTTCCTTCACAATTATTTGATTGTGTTACCTTACCTTAAGGGTTTCTCTATATCACGGTGTTATTCTTGTGGTGAATGTATTTTGGTTATTTATGAAGTACAAGGGTTCTATATATTTGTTGTGATTCAATCTTGGGTTAAGGATTACTACAAGTGTTATTATAAATTAGTTTTCTATTGCATCTAATGCGCCAAAAGTGCCCCTCATTAGCTTGCACTCGACCTAATTATAATTCTCACTTTCTTGGGTCGAAAAATTGGAATAATTTTTTCTTTTTTTGCAGATTTTTTAAGGGAAAAGGAGGAGGGTGTAAATTAGATCGATATTGAAACTTTTTGTGTAGAATCTAAAGAAACCACGTGCATATATGAATTCCTCTTGTAGAGACACCCAATTTAGATATCATCCAAAAAAAAGGTCAGAGAACTAAAGCTATTGATGATTTAAAATCAAATATATTTTGGGTTATTTATTATGAAGTCCGCAAAGATTACATAAATAATATCTTCTAATAGAGTGATTAGATTTCCATGAAACCAAGTCTAGTTGTTGAAAAATGGATATATAATAGAAATCCTAAGAAATATTGAGGGATTTATGCTTAGTTTAACTTTTCCATCTCAAAAGTAAGTGATTTTCTTCAAAACCCTAGCTCCATTTTTGGAGTTATAAAAAGCAAGATTCCTTTTAGAGGAAAATATGATGATCCCATTATTGAATAATTTCTAAAAGAGAAAAAGTTAGGAATGTTTTGGAGAACCAAAGTAATATTTGGCTTACAACAAGATATTGATACACTGTGGTAGTCACTTAACACCAAGGATATCAAAAAACTTCCAGATAAAGAATTTGAAAAGGTACTTTTAGATAGATGGTTTCATGCTGTGAAGAATGATAAAGTATGCACTGAGGGTTTGTTTTCATGTAACAAATCCCTATTACATGTTCATGGATGTATTCAACAAGAAAACACCATTGTCTCTATATGATTATACTCATAATATGTTGGAAATTCATAGGATACAACAATATTGGGTTGTTCATTCCCTTTGAATAGTACCCCTTTTGCTAAACCAACTACTCAATTTGCCATTAAGTTTTCTTATCCATTACATGCTTAAATAATGTGATTGAATATGATGTTTTTAAAGGAGACGAGTCATTCCTTTCCCTTGGATATCAAGAAATGGGTGAAAAATATGTTTCACAATAATTATAAATATCTAATATAAAATAATGTTTAACAAATATTAACAATATACTAATTAATATAGATAGTTACAAATATAAAATTTTAAATTAGTTAATCCTTCATTTAATTCTATTCTAGATAACACATAATAAATCAAATATAATATAGAAGAGACATGAATATTTGTAATAACTATCAATACTATTATTTTAGAGTAATTCTATTCTCGATAACACATAATAAATCAAATATAATATAGAAGAGACATGAATACTTGTAATAGCAATCAACACTATTCTTTTGGAGTTGTAATGTTAAGATAACATATAATATATCAAATATAATATGAGAAGAGACATGAATACTTGTAATAACAACCAATGCTATTATTTTGGAGTTGTAATGTTTAAAAAATCAAATATAATATGGAAGAGACATGAATACTTGTAATAGCAATCAATACTATTCTTTTGGAGTTGTAATGTTAAGATAACATATAATATATCAAATATAATATGAGAAGAGAATGAATACTTGTAATAACAACCAATGCTATTATTTTGGAGTTGTAATGTTTAATATCATTGTGGTATTTTCATTTTTGTGTTACAATATTTTTAATTATTTTTATCATGATGATTTATTAAATATTTGGAGTTGTAATGTTTAATATCATTGTGGTTTTTTCATTTTTGTGTTACAACATTTTTAATTATTTTTATCATGATTATTTATTAAATATTGTATGATTTATCAAATATTGTTTTTTATTAGTAGTTGAATTAATAGTCATTTTATCATTAATTTTTTATTATTAGTAATTGATTTAATAGTTATTTTATCACTATAACTTATTAAACATTATTATTTTTTATTAGTAATTAATATTAAATATAAATATAAAAATAAAAAGTTGTAAACCATTAACAAATTTTCATATTGTTTTAAATAAATTTATAAGATTAAAACTTTCTTGAAATAAAATTTAAAAACAAACAAATTATATTATTGTGGAGATACTACCTAATGCTTCTTTCATTGAATAAAAACCAGCTTAGATCCAGCTTTACCCGGCTCTATCATGAGCCCATAGGGATCAAATATTTCGAGGTGCAAACCCTTTTTTGGAGTGCAATTGTTGAAGCAGGGTTTGCACTTCGATGACGCATGATAGAGCCGGGTAAAGCTGGATCTAAGCTGGTTTATTCTTCTCACCGCTAGTTTCCTCTCCTACCATCCTGTGTGCATTCATTGTATGCATTACAATATTCATACTTACGTTTGATGTATGAGAGGGTCTGTTTCCTCAATTTGCTGCATGATCTTGGACTGTCCGAACAATTATATGCTTAACCCTAAATTTGTACAAGAAGTTCTTCTCTTGTCCACCGTCTCATTTTTCATCTTTGCGCTCTCATCCTCAACGTTACATTGTATTTTCACTCTGTTGCTATGAGTACTCACCCAATGTAGAGACTCTCTCTACTTGATACTCACAGGTTCAAATACAATTCTCAGTGTTATATGTGTGAGAGTCTTCTCTTAGATTTTGTGACTGCATCCTCCATCACGTTTTCTCTTATGCTATGATATGTAACCTTTTCTCACATTTACGTGGAGTTGAAGTAGATTGTGGTTGAGAAATGAGAAGATGAAACAATCTAGGTGCGTGCTCCAAAGTTGAACGGGATGGTCCTTGTTCAATTGATTGAAGGATTTGCAAAGGATGAAGAGAACTTGCTAAATAATTATTCATTTTCATTTGCGTGAAGATTGAAGTCGTCTTGCTTCTAGAATCTCTTTGAAGACCGTTGGTGGAAGACCCACACATTTACTCAAAAGCGTGGAGCCTTGGAGGTAAAACGATTTATTGCCATACAACCGTTGGAGTGCATAATACCTAATTTTTAACCTAATTATGTGGATGGAGATTAAGTTGTAATTGTGCAAACCTTTTTATTTGTGTATTGAACTGTGAATGATGAACACCTGTTGTATGAGGTCGTGCTTGATCTATGATTCAATATTGCTACATATTTGATGGATTGTAACCTGATTATTTGACGAGCTAAAGAAAACATATTCTTTCTAAAGAAATTTGAATATCTTCTTGGAGAACTGCTACAAATTGAAGCTGCGACCACACTGTATATAAAGAGATAAGCAAATTTATATAATTTCTCTTGAAGTGAAAATCTCAGATTGCAGATAAAGAGATAATGTGCTTTGCTGGATCTAAGCTGGAGATCAGTTCATAATTGCTGCATTATTAGAAGGGAAAATTGTAGAAGGGAAAATCCAGATGCCAAAACAAAAACAAAATCCAGAAATTGCAGATGGATTCTCGTGCTCGCAGATGCCAAAACAAAAACAAAATCCAGAAATTGCAAATGGATTCTGGTGCTCGCCATCAATCACAGGAATGGACTACGAGGGAGAATACATCAAATACTATAATAATCTACTCGTATCAGTTTCTATAATTCAATCGTTTCTCATATGCATACTTGATATAGAAAATTAAATTATACGCATTCGCATACCTGAGACAAATCTATAATTGCTCTCAGCCTTATTCCGAAGGTCCAGCTTGTACGTATTGTTTTGAAGTGTGTATAGGTGTTTTGATTTACTTACAAATATATATATATATATATATATATATATATATATATACACCTAAGATTATTAATTATTAAGCCGACTTGTATATATATATAGATATATAAGCCGACTGTTTTATGTGACACGTGTCATCTCCACGTTGAGCACAGAATTACACTTCTACCTCATACCGGGCTGTAGAATGCGCCTCTCGGCGCAATAAAAACAACGAATCATAAAACAAAAGTGTATGCTTCTTTCATTGAATAAAAATAAAAACAACCCATCATAAAAATTTGTGACAAACATGCACATATTTAGGTTTGCTCTGCCAATTAAGCTTATATATAGTGGATTATCATTTGTTATTATTATATTGATTATTTACGTGTAAAGTTTGTTTTTATATTAGTGATTTTTTAAAATGTTTGAGTATATTAAGAAATTATTTAGTATAATTAAGTATATGAAAATTTATTTAATTAATTTAATTAACAAATTGTGAGATTAATAAAATAAAATAAAATTATATATGTATTTTAATCGGGAGAACCTCTTCAAGCAATTTATCGAGCATTGTTGATTTGCCACCTGGATACCAAAATATTGACCTGGGGCCAAGCTAAATCTTGAGCATGGTTTCTATCGAGAGTACGACCTCCACCGTGATCAAATAGAAATTTTCTGGGGTGCAACACTGTTCTACTGACACCTACCCCACAGGAATCGAAACTGGGCTTCTGTCGGGTCAACCATCAGACCTCACTGCTGGCTCCTGCCATCAAACCCCAAAGGAAAGGTGAGGGTTCATGCCCAGAACATTGCTTCTACAATGCAATGCATACCTACATGCCCTTAACCGATCTACAATCTTATTCGAGTAAGAGATGCATTCAAAAATCAAACATGGGTCACATCGTCATTACAAGAGCACCTTTACCAATTGGCTACTTACCTCACCTCAAAAGGTGGGGTTTCGTGCCCGGAACATTGCTTCTACAATGCAATGCATACTTACATGCTCTTCACCAATCTACACTCTTATTCAAGTAAAAGATGCATTCGAGAATTGAACATGAATCATACTATCATTACAAAAACAACTTTACCAATCGACTACTTAACTCACCTTATATATATTGTTTTGTACTTTTCTAAACTAGATGAGTTTGAGCTTATTACTATTCAGAATATTTTTACTTTTTCTATTGGAAAAATTGAGAATGGCATGAAGTACCTTGGTTTTCATATGAAATGTTGCAGATATCTTCTCAAGGATTGGGATTGGATGATTTCCAAAGTGGAAAAAAGGATTAGAAATTGGAGTTTTCGATGGTTGTCTAAGGGAGGTAAGTTAATCCTTATTAAAGTTGTTCTTGAGGCAATTCCGGTTTTTTGGATGTACTTTTGGATTCCTTTGGGTATATTAGAGAAGATCATAAAGTTATGTTTCAAATTCCTTTGGTCTGGTAATAAGGAATCTTCTGGGTTACCTTGGACCTCATGGAAGACTTTGGCTTGTCCTAAGTCTCTGGGGGGTCGGAGGCTGAAAAGTCCTATTATTTTTGCAAAAGCCCTTGTTGCAAAGAGTGTGTTAAATGTCATCAATGGTTCGGGCTTGTGGGTTCAGATTGTTTTGCAGAAATATGTTCATCCAATGTCTTTATTGGATTGGATTAGGTCTTCTGTCAAACATAAAAGAAGTATGTCCATATGTTGGAAAGCGGTTCTATGGTCTTTTGATATTATTAATAATAATCTTGTATGGAAGATTGGGTCTGGTGCAGCAGTTCGCCTTGGTCTTGATCCGCGGGTGGGTTGTAAGTGGAGACACCATTTACCTCCACCTATTATTGAGAAACTTCATTCTTATGGTTTCTTCTCTTTGCGCCGAGAGGCGCTCTACATCCCAGTATGGGGGAGATCTTGTAATGTGATGTAACGTTACTAACATGTTGGCAAAAAATAATAGTGATAGTAAATATTATGGGAGAGATCTTGTAACGTGATGTAACGTTTGTAACATGTCGGCAAAAAATAATAGTGATAGTGAATATTATGGGAGAGATTTTGTAACACAAAATAAAAAATAATATCACTTTCATAACATTATTTTTATTAATAAAAACTAAATTTTCTAATAGGCCAAAATAAATGTCGGCCACAAAAACAATCTAATATGGGGGAGATGTTGTAATCTTCCTACCTAACAAAACAATAAAAAAGTAAAAATTTAATTATTCGTAAAAAAAATATGTGGGTCAAGAAAAAAATACAAAATT
This sequence comes from Pseudotsuga menziesii, assembly GCA_001517045.1. Lineage (NCBI taxonomy): Eukaryota > Viridiplantae > Streptophyta > Pinopsida > Pinales > Pinaceae > Pseudotsuga > Pseudotsuga menziesii. The sequence goes on along the minus strand of LPNX011058540.1, from coordinate 170,334 downwards.
GAATTATTCGCAAAAAAATGTTGGCCTTGCACGTGGTTTTAAAACCATGTGCAAGGCATTCTAAACAACCCATGGTTTTATTGTAAATGGTTTAGGAGGATTTGCACATGGTTTTAAAACCATGTGCAAGGCCTCCTAAACAACCCATGGTTTTATTGTACATGGTTTAGGAGGGCCTTGCACATGGTTTTAAGACCATGTGCAAGGCCTCCTAAACAACCCATGATTGTAGGAGGGCCTTGCATATGGTTTTAAAACCATGTGTGGGGAAATGATGCAATGTTCGTTCCTAACAAAATAAAAAATATTATATTTCGGCCATAAATAATATTAAATATTAATAATAATAAAATTATATGTGGACCTTAAATAAAAAGATGCGTCTTTTGGTTGAATCAATTCAATGGATACCTAAGAAGAGGTTTGCACCTCAAGAGATTTGATCCATCTCGGTGCTTAATAGAGCCTAGGATTTGGATCTACGCTGGTTAAAAGACATTGGGACTCTTGGGATGACTTGTCTTTTGGAACAGAGTTGGCTATCAGCGGAACAACTTAGGTTGGTTGATCAACATGATGTGATTGTTTGGAAGGGATACCTTGCCATTCTTAAAAACAGTCATGTGGGACTTTCAAATGAATCTGATGTGCTAGTTTGTAGCTTGTCCAAATCTAGAAAGTATTCACCTAAAGAATGGTATGCACAGTTACTGTTAGACAGAAATATGATGGAATATTCCTGGTGGTGGAAAGTTCTATGGAAGTTTAAGTGCCCACTAAAGGAAAAAATATTTTCCTGGTTTTTGTTTTCTGATAAGGCACTTACTTGGCCTATCATTGTTAGAAAAGGGAGGGAAGGTCCTGGCAGATGCTACCTCTGTAAAGTGGATGCGGAGTCTAATCTTCATATTGCTGCGGCATGCCCCTTTTCTCAGTGTGTTTGGAGGTATTTGGAGGAAAAATTAAAAGTCTATAATCTTTGGAGCGGGGACTTAGTAAATGAGTGTTTGAAGACGTGGTGTCTCAATGAGGAGGTAAGCATATTAAATATTTACCTATAATAGCTTTGTGGTTTATCTGGAAAGCCAGAAATTTGAGTTGCTTTAAAGATACACTTTTATCACCTTCTCAGGTAGCCACTTTCAGCTTGGGATTGCTGAAATCATTTCCACAGGATAATTTGGAGCTCAAAATCAGAACTATTGTTGTTGAAATCATTAACAAATATTACCCTTGGGGGTATTTTGATGGATCTGCTGCTGGTGAATTATGTGGAGCTGGAGGTATGATTTATTTATTTTTATTTATTTTTTAACTGATGAGCACTATGTTTCTTTTAAAGCTGGCTTAGGGTCTAGAACTAATAACTTTGCAGAATTTTGTGCTTTGAATCTTTTGCTCTCCTTGGCTAGGGAGAAACACATTGTAAAATTCCAATTATTTGGTGACTCTTAGTTAGTCATCAATTGAGATAATGGTAAGTTTCGATTGTTGAATTTAGAGCTTGCACAGGTTCTTAACGAAGTTAACAGGTTGTCGGATTTGTTTGAGCTTCTGGAGCTTAAACACATATATTGAGAAAGGAATACACTTGCAGATGGTATGGTTAAAGCTGGAGCGCAAATAGTAGAGGGGTTTTGGCACATCACTGAATATCATTTAGCTGTTATGGTGGAAAGCTATCAGCATTTTAGTCTTTTCCTAAATGTTTGGGCAGTTTCTATTTTGAACCTTCTATGTTTCAGTCTTTTTGAAAGTAGCATGTGTTTTAATTTGTACTGCTGAAACTTTGGATGATGAAAAGACTTGTGTCTTTGATGTTTTTTGGACATGTTCCAGCTCAGATGTAAAAGCTTATGCTTTTGAAGTATTTTTGGTTAAATTTTGGTGATTATGGACACTTATGTTCCATTTTGATGAAAAATATTATGCTTTTTATGTTGAAACCTTGGTGATAATAAACTTAGATCCATCAGAACAATGTAAATAATATTTACGCTGTAAGGCATTTTTCTCTCAGAAGCTGGGTTTGGGAACACTGTAGCATCGTCGGCCTTCAAGCGAGTAGGCATCTGCCACGCGTTCTCGGCCACGTTTCACGTCATTTAAACTACTAGGTTTCACGTTTTTCTGTCTTCTACAGTCCAGCGACCACGTTTCACGCCATTTAAACTGCCAGGTTTCACGTTTTTCTTTCTTCTACAGTCCGACAATTTTTGGAGAGCCGTGACTCTTGAGTTGGTCAGAATCGCAGTTGTCCGGCAATTTCTGGAGTGCTGTGAGGCGATTTCTGGAGAGCCCATCCTGTGATTTCTATAGAAAGATCCCGTCTGACGATTTCTGGAGAGTTCAGAGCAATAGCTGTAGAAAGAGCGTTGGTTCTAGTTTAATGGTCGATGTTGAGAGATAACTGAACTCACAAGGTAACCCTAACTCCTTTAGGGTTCTGAACAGCTTAGTCATGTGTTACAACACATTAGTACCATAGAACACACCACATTATGAAGACATTTAAGGTTTCTCACTCATAACGGTTTCTGGTTATAGTATTCCTTTTTCCCTTCAGTTTACAATCCTTGTTGAGCTTTAAGGAAACATGAAGTGACTCTAGAGTTGGTAAGATGATTAGAGGATGGTGTGTGTTTTTTCCTCATTTTTCTCAGTTTGGCATTTATTCTGAATTTATTAAACCCCATAGATAGCTTGCTATTCATGGAGGAGGTGGTTGAACATCTTGTCATGGTGACCGCCCCTCCCTCCTGCATAAATGGTGTTTACTGGTCACATTTAGTTTGCAGTTTTAAAGGATTTGCACTATTTGGGTTTGCACAGAGAAGTTGCAATGTTTCTAGGATAATCTTTGCAGGAATTTTGATTCAAAGAACCAAATAACAGGAAAAAAACGTAGGTACTTTGTTTTTCCACTCCTCCTGGATTTCATTCTCTGCAATTTCATTTCTATGCAAATTTGTTGTCTTTAAAGCGTGGAGTGTCCATCACTTTTTTTTATAAATTTATGCAAACTCTCTTGCAGTGTTCTGTGGTATGGTAAATTATATATGCTGTTATGTTTTTATAATAATCCCTCCGATTTAACTATTGTTTTATGATGATTCTCACCTGGAACATTATCAGTTACAGTTGTTTGTAAAACTTGTAAAACCACTCAGTATGCTTAATTTGATCCATTCTTTTAGTATAACGGTATTTTTTTAATCTATTGGTGGATCAGGAAGAATTATATTGATTTTGAATTCCCAGTAATGCTTGCATGATAATTTATTAGTTGTGCTGATTTTGAATGCTGAATACTATTCAGGATTTTTTTTATTATCATTTGTTTAGATTTGTTCTACTTATTGCTGAACAACACTAAGAATTATACTCAAATATTCAACTGTATCGAGTTATAATATCTTCAAAATCATAATACAATTGGAATATGTGATAAATAAACCTGAAATAATCAATTTCATTTTTTTTAAATTGTTTGTTTTCCAAAATTTCTGTCAAAATTAGCTGATACTGTCGATCATTATAACTAGATTAGGTATGACCGAACAGAAACATAATGTTGGGGACATGATATTAGATGGTTTTAGTAGGTTTTCAACTTTTAATCTATGACTTCTTCTACACTTGAATGGTATGTAATCTGGTTACTTTGTGGGGAAGTGATAGCATCCATTCTCAACCCTTGCCACGAAGTTTAAACCAAGGACAAAAGAAGATATAAACCCACACCAACCAACTACTCTACCCTTTACAAAGACTAAGCCCCAAAAAATCAATTGTCCTACACTTGCAGGTCACCCTCAGAACAAGGCTATGCCTCCATACGACAATTAGCATACGCAGGCTCCATTCAATTCAATGCAACTGTAGGTACATATACAAAAAGATCTTTGGACACCCATTTTGTCAACTTCCATCCCACTTATACTTGTAATTTGCATGCCTGTCATGTACTGCAACTCTCTTCTCTGGCAAACGCACAGCTACTTGACCTATAAACAGGAGGGATCCTTTGGACAAATTGGATCGAAACCCAAGCATGCTTTAACAAATTTTAGGCATCTGGGAAACAATCCCTCTCGGCTCTCTAGTTCACCAAATACAGCTTAGATAACAATGTCTTAATGAGCAGCAAAGCAAATCGACAATAAATGAAACCTACGTGCAGACAGAGAGGGATAGAGACAAGAGCTCCTAGTAATCACATTCTCTGCCTGGTATGCTCTTTGTATGAAAACACACTATGACAGTGATATGAAGTTATAAATACAAATAAAAGTCTTATAAGATTCTCTTCCTGGTGTGCTCTTTATATGAAAACCCACTATGACAGTGATATGAAGTTATAAATACAAATAAAATTCTTTTGCAGTGAGTCATGTGTGTTTCTTGTACAAACAAGGTCTGCTCATGTACTGCAACTGTCTTATCTGGATAACGTGCAGATACCTGGCCTGTTTGGGATCCTCAGGACAAATTATTTGTACTGCAAGCAGCAGGGATCCTTTGGGAAATTTGTGGAATAGTTTCATAACCTGTGTAATTTTCCATGAGATTGGGGCAATTTATGGAATAGTTTCATAACCTGTGTAATTTTCAACATGGTATGGGAGCCAACTGTTGAGGTTGATTAGCAATAGGTAAAATGCCTGTGCCAAAGTGAGGCTTGAAGGGGCTGTTGGTCGAAGTATCAATCCCTTATTTTCCTTATTTTCGCGATATCTGTTGATTCCAAACTTGCACCCATTTAATGTCTCAAACTTTACTCTACACCCTACTTATTTTTGTTTTACACTTGTTTTCCCATCTTTTTCCTCTGCAACCTGCATAGTTTAAGAAGAGGGTGAATCCTAAGCAACAAAAACAATCCATTCTCTTCTGCTGCTCTTGCTTCTACAAGAACCAAGTTTTACTGGACATGAATTCCTAAATAACATAAAATGTAGATGAATGTCTATGTTCAATGCATGGAATACATCTTTTAGATTTAGTGAACCTTCTATAATGCACATAAATATATGCACGTAGACACCAGACCAATGGAGTGCCCATGTATTCTCTAGGTGCATATTTATTTAAAGGTGCGAGGGAAATTGCATATGTAATAAGATTTTGAATATTTTCTTAATAGGAATAAAATAAAATAATAAGCTACGGAATAAAAATAAAAAGGTGAAAGTATTTCATGGAGTTTTTGTAGATTCCTTAAGTCAACCAGCATTTTGACACACTTTGAAAACTTTTTATCTGGAAATGTTTGTAACACAAGTTGTAATAAGTCTTTATAGATTCCCCGAGGGAACCGAAATTTTACATAGGAGGAGGAAGCCTTTTTTTATTTTGGGACTTTAGAATCCATTCAGTGCAGAGTGCACTCTGTAAGTCATTTTCCCTTTTTATTTAATGGATTCTAAAGTCATTACAGTGCAGAGACCTTAAAGTTATGTTATTACTTTCATATGAATCAAATCAATGTCCATAGAGTTCTATCATGTCGAGGATAAATGATAAATGAGTAAGGCAGGTTGCCTATCCAAGAGGGTGCAAAAAGCTATTTGAAGATGGAGAAAGAGAGAAATTCAAACCCACTCTTTTTGTTTGTAAGTTTTAAGTAGAAATTTTGCAAAAAATTGATGTATGGCATAGTTTTATAAGTTTAAGTTTCAAAGATAGTTTTTCATGTCCCAGAGGTTTTGAGGGTCTCTAAAACTTTCAAAAATCCTAAAACAATCTAAAGGAAAAACTAAAACTGTGTCCCCTTTGGATTTTTCGCTTCACCAAACTCCAGTAAAAATGAAATTTTCTAAACTGTTTTGGATAAAGCTAGTAAGTCATAAGTAATGAAATGTAACAGGAGAGATGGATGATTCCACAGGCAAAGTAAAGAATAAGCTGAAATATAGACAACTGTACTAAAACTTAGAATTGAACATATTTTAGAATTTTCACTTGCATCTTCAATCAAATCAAATCACCGACTTCAATGGAAACAAGAAGCATTGTCAATATGCACTCTATAGTTCACTTCAAGTCATGAAGAAAAAGTGTTTATCAACATTTCCAATCCAAATACCAGTATGAACAAGAAAGTACTTTACATAAGACCATAATGAACTAAAAAGTACTTTACATAAGAGCAACTTGGTTTGGTTCTTGTGAAGGTGCCTCCTATGTTCTGGGCTGCTATAGTTGCTTGGTGAGCTTAAGGTATAAGAGATGCTGAAAAAATAGGCCTTTACGTTGAAGTTAAAGTTGGATTTTAAAATTATGAATAAGCAAACAAGAGGGGTGGCTTGCTTTTCTGAGAAAATGGGCTTGTAAGATAAGAATACGAAATATCAAGTGAGACTCAAAGTAGGGTAACAATGGCCCTTTGAATAGAAGTAGTTTACAAGTTAATTTTGTTCAAATGGACACTATGCCTCGACACAATCATGTACCAAAAGTTTGGTACCATTAATGCCTACAAAAAATAGGAAGTGTTAGAGTTTATATCATTGCCCTGTGTATAAATTGTGAGATTGAAGTATGGCATAAACTTACAGTTATATAAGAAAATATAGAGTTTAGACGTCCATGAAAAGAGAATTCTTACCTAAAAATTTTTATGATAATTTTGAAGTTTGTTGGTTGAAACTATGTAATACGTGTACCAGTCCAACGAAATTTGCAGTCATTGTGAAATGGAAATTAATGTAAACAAAATAAAGATAAGGTAAATTATACTCTGAAAATGATATCACCATCCAATTTTAATCCTAACAAATTGGAGTTGTCTCATGCTTCATCAAACTATTGCTTCACTCATTTTCTTTTCTAGGCTGATGTTGGATCTGGGATGCCACTTTCTTGGTATTAAAAACTGGCAGATTTTTGTTGGTTTCATCTGTCTTCCATATATTATGTGGAGAGATACACTCAACCTTTGTTTTCTTTATGAAGCTTCCTGACTTCGCTCTCTCCATATAATTCTTGCCTTGCAGTGACAAACTCACAGGGCCAGATGCATCAGTCACACCAACAGACCTCAAAGTGCAATCCATAAATTTGATGACTCTCTTCATTGAATAATTATATTGTTTTGACTTCCAGCCTTCAGTGAAAATAACAACCCGAGCTGGATAGTGTTGATTAGGCCAATGTTGATGGCATCTAAAGAGTGTTCTCAATGAAAGGCATATAAGTTATCGACATTCCTGACTTTTCTTTTTCTTTATAGAATTTTTGCCTTGCGTTGACAATCTTACATTAGGTCCAGATGCATCAATGGTAGTAGCATACCTCTAAGTGCAATATGAAAAGTTGGTAGCTTTGTTCAATGAATAATTACATTGTTCTAATTTTAAGCTTAGGTGAAAAATGATGCAAGTTGGACAGTCCTGATCACGTCAATGTTTATGACCATCTAAAGGGAGTTCTCATTAAAAGGCATTGACAGGTTCTTGCCATTCATGATTATGCTACATGGGATTGAGTACCAAAAAATATTTTTGTTGTTGAACATTGCAGATTTTGGCATTTTCCTTCTGCACATAAACATCTATTGGCATGGCTTTAAAAGGGCAATCTTTGACAGATTTGGGTTTCCCTTCTTTAGGAACACCACTCGGTTGTCCATATGCTTCAACACCTCTATTTCCTACCCTGTCTCTATTTTCAATTTTTATGTTTTCACTAAGTTCTTTAATAATGATGCATCTCCCATGTCTCTTGGATAAGTTTTTTCGGTGGATGCTATATCGTGTTATTAGTTGTTGCTTAACTTGAACTAAGACTCTTGGTAATAAATTTGTATCAGTTTGTGAGTTTTTTACGATTACTACTTTATTCTTTATTCAAAACGTTCAAATTTATTCACTTTTCCATAGTTCAACTTAGGAATGATATTCATTTTTGCAATGTGTACCCATTTCCTCGTTTGCGATAATATTGTCAAGGATTTCCTATTTATTATGGTTTTGATGTAGATTTCAATTTATTCTAGCTTTTGAAGTAGTAGAGGCTAGGAATTTAAGGCACAGTTTTCTCTAACATTTTTTACAAAAGGAAGCATTTACTTAAAATGAATGCATGCATAACTTGTTCTGACATTGTGACCGCTGCCACTTCTTGTTGGCACTACTTTCATGTAAACTATTTGGAGCTTGGAGCTTTATGTAACAATTAATAATGTTGGTTTTCATGGAAAACTGTTATGTCTGTTATTATTCTTAAAATATAATATATTCAAAGTTTCTTTTTAACAATGTTGGATCTTTTGACTTCTATGGATGGTGGTAAATGAAATATGTTGAACCTTTCATTTAATCTTTGTTACCTAGTATGTTGGATCCTTTTATTTATAGTTGGTTTTGGTTACTCCTACATACACAGTAAACATTAATAAGTGACCCTACCAACTCCTCTTAACCTCTATTCTATATTCCTAACCTTATCCCATTTCTATCAACTCTTATTTATTCTTCATCCATTGCATCATCGCTTATCCCTTGTTACCTATCCACTACAATGAATAAGAATTCCATTATCCTCTCCCACTCTTTTGAGCACATAAAGGTTGTATATAATGTACATATATTGTGATAGGAATTTGATGTAAACTTACAAGGTCATTTGGCTAAATAATTGAAACCTTTTGTATATATTTTTAGTATACATTTTGTATATATTCTTAACCATAGTGCTATTAAACTTTTAGAATAATATGATCAACTCAAGTGGTCCAAGAATAGTGGAACAAGGGTCTACACTATCTGTCAAAACCCTAAATTTTCCGAAAATTTTAAAATTTTTAAAATGCATATAATTCTTCAAGATTATAGTTAACTAATTGTGAAATTAGTTATATGTTACCAACTTGTTATTTGAATTCATCTGTTGGTTGTGTATAGTGATAGAACAATTCTTTTCAGTTTACTGACTTTTTTCTTTTTGCGACCATAAGGTGGAACTATCATGAAAAACTGGGCTTACTTAGCTTTCGAGCTAATGTAGAAAGTTTTTCCTGTCCTTAGAGATTACAGGTAAGAATATTGGTTGCTGCATGTAAAAATTCTAAAGTCTTTAAGTACAAGTTTTGTTGCAAATCAGAAGTTCAGTAAGACAATAATTGCTAAGCATATATCAATGCTTGTTGAGGTAAATCCATTAACTGTTCTTCTTTCTAGAAGAGGTAGATTTATATTTCTTAAAGATTACTGAAATGTTCGATATCTATCTTAGTTGTAAGTGTCAAAAGATCTTAATTAAAATTACTTACAAGTAGAGTAAGAAATGGCAGGGTTGAAAAATCGAAAGTTTACGTTTAAGAATGCATAAATACATTTACTTCGTAAAGTGTATTAATAAGGGGGTTTACAATTTACTGTTACCAATTTCAAACTACCCACTGATAGGGATATATTCATGCTGATGCACCAAGTCTTATTTACACTACAACTGATTCGAAGCATATTAAAGCTTATCTTAGGTCTGATAGATAACCTACTGTAACCGGTTTTTATTCTATCCCTTTATTTATATAAAAGGGGCTTATTCTTATTAGATTATTATCCTTAAAAGGATGTTCAACATAAAAGTTTTAAGGTCTAACAATTACGTTGATAAAACTTCTGTTAAGAGATTAATGGCTTCACCCTTATATGTTATAATTTCTAGGTTAAGAACATTTATTCCAGATAATGCATTCATCAAAAATATTTGGTTACTATTTCCTTTTGTAAGTATTTATCAAACTTAGATAAATATGGCAAGGCAAAAGGGTTAACATTATTAATAGAATAATTACTATAGTTGAATCTACAATCCTCCTTAATATCAACCATTAGAATATTCTATAATTATATTATAGATGTTGGTGGAATACTTGTATAAGTATTATTCTTACTTAACCAAATGTATTACACTTTCCTCCTAAAATCATGTTACAAAAAACATATTATTCTATTTAAGATTGTAAGTGCTAAATGGCAAAATAGTCATTCACCTGGATGGAGAAATCATGACTAAGACCAAGTCATAACAAGTTTATGGATTTAACTCTAGAGAAGAACTCTTATAAACCCTTACCTCACCCATTCCAAGCTTGTATAAAAGTTATGTTGTGAAATTAACACTCTTGATAATGTATAACCTTTGATCAATTATTTACTATGTAAGAAATAACATGTTATGAAATTCTAGGTCGTGGTGCTAATCTATACCCATGATGAACATAGTGTTATAACTTGATTGTATGGCATGAATGATGATATACCATAATGTATTCACAATGAAATGTTTAACCTTTACGCCAATAGTGAGCTATAATACAAGGCTTATATATATATTAACGAGTTCTTGTTATCATAATGCAATGATAGGTTGACTTCAGCTGAGGATTAATGTCGAACCTTTTGAACTCATCCAAATGATTAATAATATCGCGCTTGGTGATGGCTCATCGATACTATAGAGAATTACCCATCGTATGCAAATATTTGCAGGGAAACATGGCTGATTGATGGCCAAGCATCATCAATTTAAAAGAGTAATCTCTAACCCTAGTTAATTAGTCTTTCACTGCCTTCGGGCTCCTGTCATTCTTCCGCGGAGTATTCGGCTGCTCTGCTACCTGAGTAATGCTGTGGCTATCTTGGCTTACTCCTTCTCTTGTTAGCCTGTCCGGAAGCACAATAACGAGACCGTGCCATAGCATTGCTGTTAATCGTAAGCCATTTGATCTCCTTTCAGGTTTTTTGTTGCCTTAGTGGCTTATCCGAACCCTTTACTGTAACAGCCTTTCCCCACCTTCTTCTTCAGTTTCCAAAACGAGGGTAGTTCTTCCATTCAGAGAGCCGTGGCTTAAGTTGCACAGGATACTGTGTTTTTGTTTGTATTGAGTAACAGCACGGCTTCAGGGTTTTACCTTGTCAGTTGAGAATTGGAACCTTCCACTGTCAGTAGTTGATGAAGTATTGTACCGCCGTTTCCTTTGCAGCTAAAGATAGACCTCCTTCTCGTGCTAGTTGCAGCGTTATTGGTTATCAGTGTTTATCTTTCTAATAAGTTTGAGGTAAGAATATCGCTCGTGTTCTTATTATTTTTCTGCACATTTCCTGATTTATAAAACTCTTTTCCTTTAATATATATATATCATATCTAACAGTAGGATGTGATGAATGTGCAGGTACGACTCGTCTCTCTTCTCCTTCTGCGCAGTGAGTACGAGGTTACGATGACATGAAGGCCACGGTAAGCCCTGGACTTTCCATGGTTTTTCTACCTTGTGCAAACCCTTATGGGGTATTATGGGTTGGTCGTTGCGGCCTGAAAGACCCTCATGGGTTTTGGTTGTTTTTGGTTGATTACTTCGCTGTTTTTCATGGTTTGTTAAGACCCTCGCTTACCGCAGGGCCCTCCGGCTTCGGCCATGAGTGTACATTTTGTTTTTGTATATAATACTGTGTTTAATGTAAAAGAACAGGCTGTAAAAGCCTCTTTATGTAAATTTTCAGTACAGCCGTGAGTAAAATTATTGAATTGGGTTTTACAGTTTTTAACTTTGTATATTCTAGATGAATAGGGTTTTACCGTAAATTTTGTCAGTAAAGAAGATATCTCTGTCTCTTTTTACATTACTGTTAAGTTGTACTGCGTTTCTGCAAATGTGAGGGTTACTAGTTATATTTATAATATGAAGTTAAGCTCGATGGTTGAGCATTCTGCCATTCTGTCATTTATTCCTGTACAGAGATGCATTTGATTTTTTTTTACTCTTGATATTATTGTTAGGTTTTCTGTACCTGGTTTATAACTTGACTTACTAGTTATTAAGAAATTGTAAGTGTTAACATATATAGTTTATACCCTTCAATTTATATAGGGTCTTTATATTTTTATTTTATTTTAATAATGTTCTTAAGTACTGTTTGTTTACCTTTTAGTACAGAAAGTATAAATAGTTCCAGTTTGCAATTAATGTAATAAGAACATTACCTTAAGTTCAACAATGATAATACTCCTATATTATATGTAATAGAAGTTATTTGTTATTAATACAATAAAGATATTATCTCTCCTGAGAATACCAATGCTTCCATGGTTAATATTTAGTTTATTTTAAAGCATTCTGTTATCTATTTCTTGTGCCAATTATGCTAAATACTTAAATAAGTTCTGGTAAAATTTAGTTTGTCTGTTTGGTTATGATATATATATATATCAAATAATACTACTTAGGATCTATCTCGTATAAATATATATAGTAGCATCCATTTACAATTTATGAAAAATAGAAATAACAGCGCTAGATATTGTTTGAGATTAGTCTAACAAGGAGAAAGGAAAAATAATTGAAAATATTACATCACTAATCTTACATAAAATCTAACACAGTTTGGTTTAACTGTGGAATTTAAACAATATTTAAATTACTCCTACTTTCAGTGTTGTTATTTCAACATATAGAAGTTAAATTCTTTAAACTGGAAGAAAGCAGTTGTAAGGTTTAAACCGTAGGTATACCTAGTCTAACCTTACTTCAGTGCGACTATTATATTCTTCTATTTGTTTTAAATAATAAGACTACTGAAAGTAAATACTGTACAAGGAAATAGTTTTTATCTATGAACTCAAACAATTGTCAGTAAAATATCTCTTCTAAAAATAGATAAAGAATCAATCTACTTTTCTACATTCTCATCATATCATCCTTATTTATAATTTTACCCCTGTGCTGGAGTACGGTCTGGTAAACCCAGATGAGGAAAAACACAGTGGGTTCTTATTTTTCATCAATAGATTCTATTACTGATAAACTAAAACATTTACATCACTAAACCATCTAAATATTTATATCATAAACTACTAGCATAACATTCAACCATTCACAGTTATTAAAACAAGACAGTTAGGTGACATAACCTGTTTAAACTTGGACAACAACAGTAATGGGAGGCCGTTCCTCCCTACCAATTCCTGGAGAGCGCTCAAACAACGACTCCTCAGGACCCCCGATCTTGCTCTGGTCTCCCTGGATGGAACTAGGTGCAACAATAGTCAAATACTAGTCTTCAAACTCAGTATCAATCCTGAACTTATCAGTAAGTTCTTCCAGCTAACAAGCTGTAATAGACTAAGTTACTGCAGCATTCCTCTCAGAACAACTTCCTTACTGTTTTTCCCTTTTTTCCCAATGAATTTCCTGAATAGCATTCCACCTGAATGATTATTCTCTGGAAAATAACTGAGCAACCTCAGCTCTATTCATTGGGTACTTTTAAAAGATTGCCTAGGTCTTTTTGGGTTAGTTGTCATTTATTGAGCCACCTGCTTTGATCCCACTTTCTTGGGGGATCATGACCCCAATTATAGGGAAGTTGCCACCTGAAACTTAGGAAGTGTTTGAGGATGCTGCCACTTGTCTTTTGCCCTCCACCTAGTTCCATCCACCAGTTTGACCAGTAACCTCTTATTAACAGCTCTCCCATGCTGTTGTCTCCACATTTTATTTATTAATAATAAAATATTCAGAATTACATTCCACTTCTTTTGACTCTGTTGATTCATCAGTTCCTACTTAGCATTAAATTTAACATAATTTCTTAGGAAATATAATTAAAACAATTAACATTATTTCACAAATTGGGGTATGTGACACTATCAAGTTGGGTTATTTGCATTGAAGAATGCCTTCTTTCATATAGAGTCTATTTGGGGAGAGCGATCTAGAAATCAACATTTCTTTTAAAAATAAAGATTATTTTATTGTTATAAATAGCCAAGAAGTTGTTAACCTAGGATAATAGACATAAAAGATACTAGACATGCTAGTAGATGCATACTTTGCAAGCATGATTTAGATATTGCAGATAGCTTGTTCATGGCCTTTTATTTTGAGTTATCTGTTTGGAAGGAGGTAGCTCTTGTCTAAGTAGGATGAGATAAGAGTAATTTGGTGAATAGTCTCTTCACACACAAGGGCTCAAAATTTATGCAAAAAACTTACATATCTGACATAAAACACTTTCTTGTGAATTCTCAAGGTTCTCTTAGAGAGGAATGTAAGGAAAAAATGTGGCACTTTTTTGCAAAGAAGAGCCTTGTCTTCAGTAGACATATTTGAAAGTTTGTTGAAGGGTAGATTTGGTATGAAGTTATGATGCAAATCTGAAGTAGTTATTGAGGATTGTTTTGGCACATTTCACAAAGAAAATAACTTTGCTTATGCATGGAATTAAAAAATTATTCCCATGAAGCAATGAATATATGAAGACCTGAAATGTTTAAGTGTAAAAAGTTATCTTAATTAAAGGGACATGTAGAGACCTTGAAGTTTTTAAGCTTGGATGTGGGAGCAGTACTAATACTAGAGCAGAACTTTTAGCACTCTGGGCATCATTACGGGTCGCCAAAGATATTGGGCTGCCTTACCTACATATCTTTGGTGACTCTTCGGTGATTATAAATTGGGCAAAGGGGGAATCCACCCTTGACATGGTGAACCTTGAGGCTTGGTGCTACAACACTAGATTACTCATATCCTCATTCACCTGGGTGGATTTCAGTCATGTCTATAGGGAACATAATAAGAGGGTAGACATCTTATCCATGGAGGGTTTGTGTATGGATCCTGATCATCTGTTACTTACCGAATCTTATGATGATGACTTTATTGGGGAAGTCTCAATCCAACTTTTTTAGAATTTGCTCATTCTATTTCAGATATTTATCTCATGGATTTTTTTGAGTTATTTTTGGTTATCCTGAGCAGCAGTTACAGGAATTTTGAGAGTCACTTGCCTGCTTTGGATAAGGTGTCTGGGCTCTTGTTATGTTCTTTATGGACATTTCTCTGACTGATGTATATACTGCTCACTTATGAGAGGACCTTTTCATGTATTGATACCCAGGCGCTGATAGTATTTTTTCACATTTTGGGTATAGTTATATTTATGTTTTGAACTGCATTGTAATGTAATATTTATTGTTCTGTCTGACCCATTGGGGTATGGACAGTTGTTTGATGATGTACAAGGTTACCTTTGCTTCATTAGAATATCAAGGAACTGTTTTTGTTGACTAAAAAAAAAGCTTGAAACCTCAAGTGAACTTAGGATCAAGAATATTAACTTCTATTTTAGATACTCTAAAGTCAGGAAGACAATGTGATATTAACCTTTTGCTTTAACTTTTTCATTGACAATGTGATATTAACTTTTTTCTTCATTTTATCTTAGTTTAGGGTTGGGAAGAGAGAAATATCTGTATCTTTACCGAATGTAATATTCTCATCATCCTACCACAATGACAAGAAATTAAGTCTAGAATCCACTTAAAGTCTTAAAAGTGATTTACAAGTAGTAGATCAATGAACAGATTTAGTATTATGCCGATTTAGTATTATGATTATTGTCTTATATTACAAGTAATAGATCAACAAGGATATCAAGAGTAGTTTGATATATTTGAACAAATTATATAATTTTGATTCAATCTTTTGAATAACACATCATAGCTTTTTCATTGTGGATAAAAAAAACAAGTTCAAAATCCATTACAAATTGCAAATTTGCTTTGATACGTTTTATTATAATCAAAGTTTCCTTATTTTCTCCTTTATATTTGTGTATTTTGTCATTTATAAATTTCCCAATATATTTTTTATTTTATACTAACTTTAGCTTTAGAAGTTTTCACCTAATGGTAAAAAAATAAACTCCTTAGTCTTCGTGTATGAAACGCCCACCAAACTGCAGGTTATTCATGTAGCAAAAAATACATGTTTTTATGTGTTATTTTAGAACTAAATCCTATCAAATTTTAACCAACTGCAAATTTTGAACCATATGTTGGCCACAATATACCCACATGTTTATATATGGATTGATCCATAGCTTTCACTTTACACTCTTGAACAATCAATACCCTGTGGGAGCTCTGTATTCTTCTTTAGTTTGCACTTTCTTTGCTCCAGGAATCAAGTAAACACCTCCTTTTTATCTCAAGGAAAAAAAACATATCCTTTAGCTTTTGACTCCTTTTTTAAGCCTGCATATACATTGTTTTCATGTGACTTCTAGACTTTCTTTCCATCCTCTTCATGACTAGCACGTGACTGTGTTTTTCCTTTAACCTTCATTCCCATCCTCTTTGTCGCTGGCGTGTGCCTATGCTTGCCCTTTAGGGCTGGGCCCTACCATTTGCTGGCCCTCCAAGACCTGGGTCGTGCCTACTATGACCTTCTTTTGTTGGTCATGGGATGAGGTCTTCTCCTCCTTTACCCGCCCATACAGAGCTAGCTTTCCTTCCTGCCCTGTTCAGACTTGATGCTCGTACTTGTTGATCTTGGTCATGCCATGCCCTGGCCCCCAGCCCTAAAAGGAATACACAATCACTCTCCACTCTAAGGAGGTCATAACATTAAGCATAGGATTTATGAACTTCAACTAACCAACAAGGTTATTATAATTTAATCGTTTGTGTCTTGCCTTATTAGACAATGAGATAGGTAACTGAAGTGAATTTGACATGTTACTTGGCAGCAATTGCACAGCTTCCATTGCCATTACTGAAATAATTAGGAAGTAATTAATAGAACTTCTTCCTGCCTGGTGCTCCTTAGTCCTATCTCTTGTTTACTCAACTATTTTCTTTTGCTATCTTGTTCTACACAAAACATGAAACACATTTATTTTCTAGGTTACTTGTCTTCCGTATCAAATAATTCAAATGTGCATCCTTGTTTGACCCTTTTCACATAAAATGAAATTTTGATTTCACAAATACATAGTGCTACATATAAAGCATGTGCACTAACCTATGATCACATTTATACCTTTTGGTTCAGCACTTACCTTTTGGTTCATACTTATGTCTTCATGACCTAGATTCCTTTCAATGTTTTTTTCTTGTCTCCCCCCTTTCTTAAAATAGAGGTATTGGCTCAGCAAAGCTCAATAACCTGGATTTCTAGGAACAAATGTCTACTTTGTTTCCCCGTTAGTAAACAATTGATGAGTGTTTTTGTTTTTTGCCTACACTACCTTCGTGGAAAACAATGCTTTGGTGCACTCTAATATAAAAGCCTTTATAGCAATGTAGCATAGGGAACCATCCCCACTATTGATCTGGATTGACACTTTTTTTTCAAACACATTGCTTTAAGTGTGTTAACCTTTGTTGTTTCAAGTAAAATATTAAAACATAAGTATGCATTAATGCATAAGTTTATACATCTTGGAAATAGTTTTTTATTTATGCAGGTACGCGCATATGACATCTTCAGTTTGGATTTTATTGTTATACAATGATGACACACAAGAAAAAAATTACATACATTGAGAGAGAGAAGACAGTCAATCCCTTTGTTGACCTGTGCATCACATCGTTAGTTTGAATCTCCTCCCGATACAGTGATGGAAAAAAATGTGAAACTAGATATGGAAGATTAGAGGACGAATAGAGTGTGTTGCATGAGAAAGGTAGAAGGAGCAATTTTTAACCATATATTGGCCACAATCTACCCACGTGTTTATGTCTGGATTGATCCATAGATTTTACTTTAAACTCTTGAACAATCAATACCCTATGGGACCTCTGTATTCTTATTTAGTTTGCACTTTCTTTTCTCCAGGAATCAAGTAAACACCTTATTTCTATCTCAGGGAAAAAACAACATATCCTTTGGCTTTTGACTCCCTTTTTAGCCTGCATATACATTGTTTTCATGTACCTTCTACACTTTCTTTCCATCCTCTTCATGACTAGCACGTGACTGTGTTTTTCCTTTAACCTTCCTTCCCATCCTCTTTGTGATTGGCGCATGGCTGTGCTTGCCCTTTAGGATTGGGCCCTGCCCTATGCTAGCCTTCCAAGACCTGGGATGTGGCTACTATGACCTTCTTTTGTTGGCCATGGGATGAGGTCTTCACCTCCTTTACCTATCCATACAGAGCTAGCTTTCCTTCCTGCCCTGTTCAAACTTGATGCTTGTACTTGTTGAGATTGGTCATGCCATGCCCCGACCCCCAACCCTAAAGGGAATACACAACCACTCTCCACTCTAGGGAGGTCATAACATTAAACATAGGCTTTAAGAAATTCAACTAACCAACAAGGTTATTACAATTTCATCATATGTGCCTTGCCTTATTAGATAATGAGATAGGTAACTGAAGTGAATCTGACATGTTACTTGGTAGAAATTGCACAGCTTCCATTGCCATTACTGAAATAATTAGGCAGTCATTAATAGGACTTGTGCCTTCCTGGTGCTCTTGAGTCCTATCTCTTGTTTACTCATTTATTTTCTGCCCACGTGTTTATATCTAGATTGATCCATAGCTTTCACTTTACACTCTTGAACAATTAATACCCTATGGGAGCTCTGTATTCTTCTTTAGTTTGCACTTTCTTTGCGCTAGGAATCAAGTAAACACCTCCTTTTTATCTTAGGGGAAAAACAACATATCCTTTGGCTTTTGACTCCTTTTCTAGCCTGCATATACATTGTTTTCATGTGCCTTCTAGACTTTCATTCCATCCTCTTCGTGATTAGCACGTGACTGTGTTTTTCCTTTAAAATTTCTTCCCATCCTCTTTGTGACTAGCGCATGGTTTTTCTTGCCCTTTAGGGATGGACCTCCAAGAGCTGGCCCGTGGCTACTATGACCTTCTTTTGTTGGCCATGGGATGCGGTCGTCACCTCCTTTACCGGCCCATATAGAGCTAGCTTTCCTTTCTGCCCTGTTCAGACTTGATGCTCATACTTGTTGAGCTTGGTCATGCCACGCCCCGGCCCTCAGCCCTAAAGGGAATACACAACCACTCTCCACTCTATGGAGGTCATAACATTAAACATAGGCTTTACAAACTTCAAGTAACCAACAAGGTTGTTACAATTTCATCGTTTGTGCCTTTCCTTATTAGACAATGAGATAGGTAACTGAAGTGAATCTGACATGTTACTTGGAAACAATTGCACAACTTCCATTGCCATTACTAAAATAATTAGGAAGTCATCAATAGAGCTCCTGCCTGCCTGGTGATCCTTAGTCCTATCTCTTATTTACTCAGCTATTTTCTTTTGCTATCTTGTTGTAAAATATGAAAACATAAGTATGCATTAATGCATAAGTTTATACATCTTGGAAATAGTTTTTTAATTCTGCAGGTATGCGCATATGACATCTTCAGTTTGGATTTTATTGTTATACAGTGATGACACACAAGAAAAAAAATACATACATTGAGAGAGAGAAGATAGTCAAGCCCTTTGTTGACTTGTGCATCACATCGTTAGTTTGAATCCTCCCTATACAGTGATGAAAAAAATGCAAAGCTAGATATGGAAGATTAGAGGACGAATAGAGTGTGTTGCAGGAGAAAAGTAGAAGGATGGGTGTATTGAAGCGAGGAGAATGAGACTCAATAAAACAAATAATGAGGGTCGTAATGAGGCAGTGGGTTGAGCGGAAGGGATATGTTGAGAAGGCCCAAAGTATCCAATAAATTCCTTGATGGATCATACCTCTAATACACTTTAAGCATTTACTATCTAACTTTGCACGCTTCCATTGTATGCTTTTCTTCTCATATTATATTAAAAAAAAGTAAAAAACTACCATCTTTCTGTCACTTTTTTACATGCTACTCTTCTGCCTGCTACAGTTTCATTGTACGTATGGCATGGTTGTATGTAACTCCTGCAATAGTATATATATATATATACACAAAAAATGGTCATATATTTACACATTTGTTTCCTCTTACTCTTAGTGTTTCCCCTGCATAATGGAGGCACCCTTGACAAAAAATGTGATATCTTCTTTGCTGGCTGGTTCTGTACATCTTCAACCACTTTTGTAGGTTTTTCGCTCCAGCCTTTTGGACCAACAAATGCAACTACTCCACGCTTTCGAATTACTATCTCTAATGGTAACAACACGCATCAAATTTTGCTCCCAACTACCTTCAACTCCCTCATATCAAATGGAGAACTCCAAGAAGGCTCTGTCATCAAGCTCTCCAAGTGCACTTGCACCGTCGTCCATAATAACACATACTATCTTCTGCCCATTATTTTAAGCCCTCTCTTATGTAGCTTAGCCTATACATTTTTACCTACCACCAACATCATCAATTTTATAACACCTTTACTAATTCTTACCTTTTCTTCTCCTACAGGACTATTACAATACTCGATCTTGAATTGGTCCACCACAAGCTTTCCCTTGTTGGGAGCCCTGTTCCTCTTTTACTACCGACTAGCTTTGGCATTCCAATTGGTTCATCAACTAGCCAATCCAGCTGCCTCACAGAAGAAAGCGATGTTCACTCATCCCAAGCATCAGATACACCATGTAGAGTGGTTAGATTTCATCTCTGTAGAATTCTTAGATTTCCTCTTGTTATCTGTTTATTTTATTTCACTATTTTGTTTTCACATGAGCTCGTACTCTCTAATTTGATGTCTAAATGATGGACATATCATGGAATGCAGAATCCCTTAATTATATTCTTGTAAATTTTTTGCATTCCTTTTTTTCATATTGGAGAATTGTTTGATTGACTGGTTGTAAACTCTAACTCGATCCTAGAAAAAATTATGCATACTATCTGAAGTAGCTAGGTTCATTAATGTGTTTTTATGTGGTATGAGTTTTTTAATGTTTTTTTATGTGATTTGGATCTCAAAGAGTTTGAAGCTTCATTGCAAACTCTTCGTGGCCGTGATATCGATATCTCCTGTGATGTAGTTGAAGTCAAAGGTTATAAAAAGATTTTGCTATAGCATTTGTATTCTGTATTCTCGTTCAGTTCTAGTTTCTTGGACATATGCAAAAAGAACTCTGCATGGTGATTTGGATCTCTGAAATTGTGCTTTTTGTTGAAATTGTGTGACTTTTAATAGTAGATGTGCTTTTTGAATCTGCAATATCGTGATATAGGTGGAATGAAATGCAATAAGAGACCTTGGCTCAATCATGTGTGATTTGCATCTTAGACTAGGTTTCATCTTACAAGTCTCATTTTTCATAGAGTTCTACTTGCTTGAAATAAGAAAATCTATCCTTCTCATTAGCAATGCTTTTCATATTGCATTAGCCTGGTCGCTTATTTTTACTACATTCATTGTCTTCTCAATTAAACTTCTACATGTTCTAATGGGTAAAATTATAATTCCTTTAGGTGAAAAATAAATTATCTGGATCATTTGGAGCCTCTGGCCTTTTGAGTATTGAGGACAGAAGAAAATTGATACTTTTATTTTGGTTTTGCGGATATTAGAGGCCAGGGCATTGTTTTCAGAGGAGTCAAAGAAAATAAACAAGGCCAGGTCAACCAATGCTGGAGGAAGCTTGGGCAATCTAGAAAGGAACCGTTCTCTTGATTCCTCCAAGAGAAGAAGTTTGAGCATTTTTCACCAGTTACAAACAACAGCGAAAAGGAAGATTCTTTCAAGTCTATATATCTAGAAATAGTGGCACCAGAAATTGCCAATAACTCTGAAGGTGATTATCATATTTCTAGGCAAAACAATTTGTATAATCACACAACAGCTACTGAGGATGTAGAGCATAATGGTGAGGATGTAGATGTAGATAATTGCGTGCAGGCACAACCAGGTAAAAGTGATGCATCTGTACATTCTGTAACAGGGTTGTCTAATGAGGAGGATATTTATTTTTGTGATCTAGAAGATGAGGATGATACACTAGTGCAAACGGATTCAACGAATACTGGGTTCACCTCAATACAAGTTCCAGTCAATTAGCAGATAATTATAATCAGTTGAAATGCAGACAAGTTGGAACGATAAACAATACAGCTCCTTAATAAAATATGCAAATGATAACACTCCAAGGGTTTTAAGGTTCACTTTGCATAGTTTCTCAAAACCTGATGGACCGAAGGCAATCTTGACTCTTGGAAGCGATGATGCTTGGAAAGGGTAAACGAATACCTGTGGTTTTGGCTAGAGATGTAATTATTGATAAATACTTTGTTTGCAATTGTTTCAATCATCTATTAATGGATTGGATGATAATGAATCGTGGCTGGCAGCTCGTTATATCATCTAAAACAGTATCATGGGTACTAATATTGTCTTCAATTGTGTCAACTGATGTATGATGGATTGATAGTGGTTAGTTTGGCTACTTATCATACAGTGTCAAGAGTGTTCACTAATACTGTGTTATTACCTTGAATTATCAAATGTATATATATACTGAAATCTTTGCTTTTACTCTTCTTGATGTTATTTTTTGTATTTGTGAAGTGCAGGAAATGTCTTCAAATTGTACCATGTTTGTCAAACCATACAGTGCTATCATGTCTACTCCTTGAACAGGACTTTTGTTAATGTGAGAAGTTAGAACTATATAAACCGTCGTCAAATGTTTGTTTTCCAAGCTGCTTTGACAACCTATGCTAGCACAATTATGAACTTTGGAACCACATGGACAACAAGTAATTCTAGATTATGACTACACATTGGCTTCTTTTCTTCATCAGATATATTTCTCCCGTGCAATGGCATCTTCACTGTATAATGTGATGTTAAACTGTTAATTTTCTGATTTTTCAATACATTGAAATGCTCCATTTTTATTGGTATTACTTGCAATCTCCCACTACCTCACTTCAATGTTACACTTTTTTTCCTCGCTTACCCGCTATCAACTACCTTATCGACGTATTATTGCACCTTCCTTAAGGCAATTGCTAGTTACGATTTTTTTCTATTTTTTTCTATTGATAAAAAAAACTCACCTTATATATATTCAATTTAATAGATTTCTACCCTGTAGAATAACAACGTTGTCTTAGTCGTAGATTTATAATTCGCTTTCGCTACGAACTTTGACTTAAAAATTTGTTTCTAGATTTATTGTTATACTTGGTCTAAATTCGTTATTGCTTAATTTGTTTTGGAAACAAAAAAAACTCTTCACTTGTGCTTTCGATGGGAATGTCGAGAAAGCTTTTTCAAAGTCATGAAAGAATTGGTACCGAAGTCATTACCAATCCCCCACGTGCAGAGATGGAATTTGACGGGTAAATGCGCGTCATGGGCCAATTTACCCGTCAAATACAGCTAAGATTTTAGGGAGAACGTCAAAATCTGGCTTATAATACAGAAAACGTTTTAGAGTTTGATTGTTACCGGCAATTTTGACGGGTGTCGGCCATTTGAAAATCCTACCCTCCCACGTGCACACTACCACAATTTAGGTAATCAACTTAGCAAATACATTTTATCCATTTCAAAAATAAATATAATGGCAATGTTGGTGTAGGATCTTTTCAATAATTTAGGCTTTGTTCAAATTACAAGTTTCGTTTAAAACATAGTACTACAGTTAAAATTATATTTGGATTTTAGTGTTTTTAATTTTGCAACAATATGTGATAAAATTTTTTATTTACTTTTAAATATTAATATTAATTTTATTATTTAAAAAGTTTTAGTATTTGAAAATATTATTTTTTATTTGAAAAAATAGTTTTTTATTTATATAATATAAAAAAAAAAAATTTTATTTTTTTACATATTTATACTAAATCTTTAATTTTAAAATATTTGTAAACATTCTTAAATTTTTAACTTATCTAAAATTTGTAATTTTTTTGGAATTTTATTTATTTATTAAAGTACCCCATAGAAAGCCTATTAAAATTAGATTTAGAACTTACACACCATGTTCTTCTTCAAAAAAGAATCAATTTGGTTTTCTTTGGAATTTAATTGAATTGAAAACTTATCAAGGTATTCTTTTAAAAAAAAAAAGAAAAAAGATAAGGAATCAACTTAGTTTTTTATAGATTTTTTTTTTCATTTTAAACATTATGTCACACAAAGATGTTTGTTCAACAAAGTAAAAAAAAAAAAAATATCAACTTGGTTTTCTTTGGAATTTAATTAAATTGAGAACTTATCACGGTGTTCTTCTAAAAAAAAATAAAGAATCAACATGGTTTTTCTTAGAATTTAATTTTGTACTATATTTTAAGAGAATATTATTTTTTATTTTTAATATTATTAGTATCACAAAGATATTTATTCCACCAAGTTTAAGGAAATGTCCAATGCCTTGTTTCATTATAAAACGTATGAAACTTTGTTTTTATTCTAGTGATGTTGATTTTCTCCTTTATAATCTTTACAACTAGAATAAGTCTAAATATTAAAAACATGTGTTTTTTTCAAGAAAACATGTGAAGTGGTCCCTTGTCTCACAAACAAAGTATCTAGCCTTAATTTTAAAATTAAATTATGTTATACTAAATTACGAATAATCAAAATTAATCAAAACATCATAAAACTATGTTTGTTTGTTGAGCACATAACCAAATCTATACAAACCTTTCATTGATTAATACGGACTATGCAAACCTTTTTTTATCTGAGAAAAGGATGACCATTTAATTTTGAACAATAGTT
Organism: Pseudotsuga menziesii; assembly: GCA_001517045.1. Classification (NCBI taxonomy): domain Eukaryota; kingdom Viridiplantae; phylum Streptophyta; class Pinopsida; order Pinales; family Pinaceae; genus Pseudotsuga; species Pseudotsuga menziesii. Next base: position 145,889 of record LPNX011058540.1, on the reverse strand, counting down.
TTCCTATTTCATTTAATTTTTTCAAATAAGATTTAAAAAAATATGTTTCGATCATCCAAATATATAATTACATTTCATATTGCAAGCACTCAATCGGAAGGAATTCACATATTGTTAAATAGACAATATGTTGAAATCGTATGTTTTTTTTTCCATAATAAAACTGCAATATATATATAGGATGGAAATGTCATTTATCAAAAGCATAGGAGTATGAAGCTCTTCCATTTATAAAAAAGATTTTCTGTTTTGCATAGAATAACCCAGACTATACCGGACAAAAAGATTCCTGTCACATAGATCACTCAAAAATATCCCCAACAAGTTAAAATTGCAATGACATAACTGTCATAAGAAAAAACTGTAACCTCTGATGAAATCTGAAAAGAACAGAAAAACTGCTGTACGTAACACTTCATGTGTACCCACGTAGAAATGGCGTGACTTACATTGCAGGTTGCAGGTTGGCGTGATATAGGATATTATATATTGTTAAATGCTTACAAAGTTGCATTATATGGTTTCAAAGGTGTTTTATTTTTCAAATGTGTTGAGATTCGCTCAGTGGTGTTATTTTTGTTACATGGGTGCCTGTACAGGGGTTGGGTACTCAAACCAGTATAAGGTATTTAGATACTTTAATGTTGGATACTTTAATGGTATGTCCCTAGTTGTATCTAGCTATACTCAAATCCAACTTCATGTATCTGGTATTTTATTTATGAAAACATTTTACTTACATGAAGTTTGGTATGTCGTTTGGGTATGCAGATGGTATATCCCTTGGGATAATTTATCATAGCTGGTAGCTCAGGGGTGAGTTAATGTGCAATGTTTGAAGTTCAAAATTTTAAAAATTAAAAATTAAAACACATGTTATGTGAGCCCTTGCCCCTTACCTAAACTCTGGTGGCACTCCATTTTTCATTGAGAGTGCTCTGGACTCATTACTCCAGCGATGGCCTGAAAAAGGACCTTAGTGATGCTGATGGCATTGATCCTGAGGATGTTGACTAAATGGCTTGAGGAAGCCAAATCAACTATGTTGTTCATGTTCAATGTTTATTGTTTTGAACTTTTTTTTTCGTGTCTAGAAATGCTTTTAAGCAAATTTTGAATGTAGTGTGACAATGAAGTTTGAACTCATGGTGTCATGGATATATAATATTTTATGTTATTAATTATTGTGGGCAGAAGAGGCTCATTCTACAGCTCCAGTAACTCCTTTGGTGCTTATCCTAGAGCTCACACTTATCTTTAAAAAAAAAAAAAAAATATTATAAAAACAAATCAAATATTTAAAAAATAAACATGTCTGCTCAAATTATATTTAAAACATTTAAAACAGCCTATATATTAAAGTACACAAATTAGTTAAATTAAAACTCTTTCTTAATGTTTAAGCTCTAAAAATAAGTTTGTACCTCAAGATAAAAGTACACAAATTATTTAAATTAAAACGCTTATTCAATGTTTAAGCTCTAAATAGAGATTTGCACCTCGAGAGATTGGATCCCTTTAAAGGCTTGGTAGATCCCCTTTTAAGATGGATCTATACGAGTATTAATATAACTTCAGTCTTCCACTTGATATCTACTACTAGTCTGTCATATGATTTATCAAATTTATTATTTTATGTTTCAAATTTTCAATGCGAATGTTCATATGAATCATTGAATTTAGAAATATTTATACATGTATAATGTGAGTATGACATGTTTTATTTTTATAAATTTTAAAACACACAAATATGTTTATATATGCTTATAATATTTCTACGTACTCAAGTACCTTGTTTCAAAAAGTAGCGTCTCCGTCGTCGTCCTCACACCAATACCCATCTCCGTAACCACATTTTCTAGCAACTTACCGTGTTATAATTTATATGCACAAATATTGATATCATACTATTAGAACCTTCAGTGTGTACATAGAAACAAATGAGTCAATTACATAGAATGAGAAGTGTCTGCCTTACAATTGCAACCATGACTGTGCCTTCATTGGGAATTCCAAATCTCAACACCTACCAAATCCAATATCCTTAACTAGACCTAGCTTACTATCTAATCCAATATCCTTACCTAGCTTAGTATCTGCGTCATCATCTTTACTTACATGACTAGGAGTATTATACAAGAACAGCCCCTCCTTCTGGTGGTTGCCCATCAACAAAGATAGCAAGTAAGGAGGGCTATGGGTTTGGGCATAGGAAGCTCCATCAGAATCCACTGTATTAAGGTTTTCAGCATCACAATCATCATCAACAGGTTCAGCTTCCCAATCATCATCAACAGGGGCAGGCAAGTTTAGGTCCAACAGCTCTACTCTTGCAGGCATCTGCTGCTGCATAGGGGTCTCCTTGTTACTAGAACTAGTATCTGAAGCACCAGCACTACCCCAGTGACATCTCTTGTGACCACCCAAAGCCTGACCAGAAGCAAAAACTCTGTGACAAATTGAGCATCCATGGACCCTTAGAGTCTTCTTACCTGAAAAGGCAACTGCCTCAACTGTGCTCGTTTCATCCCTGGCTTGGACACAAAAATTCTTATTCCTCTCCTTTGCAGGAGGTTTGTGGAAATTTCCAGACAGCTGAGAGTCCAATCCGGTATTGAGCTCCTCATCAGTAATCTCTTCTTCTATGCTCTTGAGATTCTCATCCCCTATTTGTGTAAAACAGCCCTTGACCCTATTGTGGCTAGTCCTGTGACCTCCCAGAGCCTGATAGGAAAGAAAAACCTTACTGCAGGTGGTGCACTTGTACCTGCCCTTCTTAGCCTCGTCATCACGAAGATCAGTTGGACCATCAATTTTCTTATATTTGGGCTTCTTCTTGATGGATTCCAGAAGCTGGAAACCTTTGGTGGGAAGCTTGAGGTCACCTAATTCAGGGTCTGCAGCCCCCATTTGGAATTGCGGGGCTTGAGCAGTGTTTACTCCACTTGCAAGCATTACAAGACACATTGCCATATCTTCTTCTTCATTGTTGGTTGCTGAAACAACCTGTTCAGGAGGATTAAGTTGGATTGCATACCTGGGTCTCTTGAATCCCTTTCCCTTCATCCACTTATCAAATTTTCTTGAATTCTCGCTTGTGTGATCAATCTCAATCTCAGAATCAGTTTTACTTCCTGGTTCTTCTTTGTCACGGGTTTCATGTTTATGTGATTCTTCAATATGGTCATCACCACTATCTTGATGGGCTTCACAGTGGCAGTTTTTGTGCTCAATCAGGCCTTTCCAGGAACTGAATTCCTTTCCGCACAGATCACAATTTAGAGAAGAATCAATGGGACTGGAGTCGAGCCCGTGACCCAACAGAAACGAATCATCCAAATCTACAAACCGCCAACTCCGTTTGGGACTCCTTCGCAGAGCATACATTAGATTCCTCCCGTTGCGCTCCAATCCCTCTTCATCAACTTTCTCCTCCATTGATTTGTCATCCGAAACTCTGGGCCTCTTGCTCTTCTGAAATTCAGTTTCAGCGAATGTGTATGCAGGCACGGAGGGGGGAACGTGGGCTCTCATGTGACCGCCAAGAGCTCTTCCCGAGACGAATCTCTTGCTGCAAATCTTGCAAAAGTAGCTGAAATTCTCCAGTGGGTGCTCTCTTCCTTGATTCTTTAACAACTCCTTGGCTTGGCAGCTAGGATACAATACATCCACCATGGCCGTCATGCTGTAATCGCTTCTTCAACTTCAATCAACAGAGAGTATAAATCAATAAACCAGTGGATTGATAATGCAATCTGCACTCCACCTATGATACTAAGCTTCGTTTCTTTCCACAGGGAGTATAAATCAATGAACCAGTGGACTGATAATGCAAGCAATTAGTGTAGCGCGGATCCCATTTAAATCGAAAAGAAAACGTGCGGGCGACGGCTTACTTGCGTACGAGACGGGTCTGTGAATTGAATGCGAATGGTTTGAGATGAAAATCGCGTGGATAACTTGTAGATAAAGAAATGGCAAGCGAGCAACGAAGCACAGAGGAAGCACAACAGAAAGATCATGGGAACGTGAATGGACAGTGGAAGTCTTCTTGGTTGTTCTCTTCGCTGCTAAGTTGCGACTGCGAGTTTACTTCCGCGCATTGTCTTAACCGACTTTATCGGAACAATATGCACCCTCTTAGAAATTTCATGATTTGACTTCACGTACCCCATTAAAGAATTATACCCTTCTTACAACTCTAATGATTGGTTGGACTGGCTGCTGCGAACGGCGAGCAATATTTCTTATGCTATGCAGCATTTAATGCGACGGCGGTCGCACTTTCCGCCGTCGGATCGCTCTTTGGAACGGATCCGACGGCGGACAGTGCGACCGCCGTCGCATTAAATGCTGCATAGCATATGCAGTATTGTTCGCCGCTGCGAACATTGTGAGATACTTTGTATGAATTCTGATAAACAAATTTGGTCGGAATTGTCAGCTACATAGCATTTAATGTTCCATTTTAGATATAGAGTTTTTGATTTATCAAAAAGTACACACCTCGCAATTACCTTGCCGTGTATGCTTCCGTAACCCGTTCTTTCCGGGAGTACTACTGCATGGGTCTGCAGTGGGTCCCATATTAAAGAGGAGTCATGTTTATGATATTTGGATTTGGAAGAGTTTATAACCAGTTCACTTACAAATTACAAATAAGAAAGAAAGGTATGTTTAATTTAATAATACATCAGATTTATTTAATATTTAATATAAAATAAAATAAAACAAAATATATCTTATATTTATTTAATATTAATATTTTGTTATATGAAATTTAAAAAGTGGATTAAGAAAGTTCAACATAGGATTTCCAAATCTTTGAGGGAAAACGTTTTATGCTTATTTTTAAGAGGTTCCAAGCAGGTATGGATATTTACGCCGTAAGGCATTTTTCTCCGAATATGTTCGGAAAAACACTGTTTCTTTCGTCGTCTATTCGGCCAACCCTGCTCCTCCGCATGTCCTTTTCGCGATCCGGTGGTTCTTTGCGTGTCCTCTTCGTGATCCGCTGGTCCTCCGCATGTTTTAAAGTTCTGCTGGTCTTCCACGTGTTTTCAGGTTGAGGTAAAGGTTTCCGATCGCTGCCCTGCTCTGTCCTGCAAGTTTAATTGTTCATGGGCTTTGCCGTGACTGTTGAGTTTGTTAGAACCGCCCATTTCGCCTGCAAGTTTCATTGTTCATAGGCTTTGCCGTGACTGTTGAGTTTGTCAGAACTACAGTTGTCCGGCGGTTCTGGAGCGCCATGGGCGATATTTGGAGAGCCCGGCCTGTGAAAGACCAGTGTTTTTTTCTTGGTTTGGTATTTATTCTGAATTTATTAGATAGCTTGCTATTCATGGAGGACCTGTTGGCTGGAAAGAGCAACAGGGAAGAATGTTTTCTCCGGCGGAAATTGTTGCTGCAGTGTCACATTGAAGCCTCCTTCAGGGCCATGATTTTTGGGCCTTGCATGGCTTGTAGGAACCCGATCTGGGAAAGCGTTTTATTATAGTTGTCAATGATTTCATCCTACCTAGTGGAATTGCCTTCCTATGGCTAGAGTTGTCTCTGTTGGTGACCGATTTCCCCAGTTTGGAGAGGGATCCGACATCGACAAAGCAGTGGGTATGCCCGAAATAGGTTGGACTCTTGAGGTGGAGGCCGTCGGATCAAAACTGCTCCGAGAAATATCTTGTCGTGAAACCCTTTGAGGGTTTTGAAGTTTCAAGGCTTTAGGTATATGTAGCAGGTCTCCTTGTACATGTTTGTGAGTCGTGATATATTTTTCTTGTATTTTTGTAGACTGTTATCACTGTGTCATATCTAGTTAAGCATGTCTCTATGTTGTTTGAAATATCCCGGTCAGATCACTTTATATGCTTTGCTACACTAATAAATTCAAATAGATATCGGCCAACACGACCTTGGCTCAGCGGTGACTAAGCCGGACTAACAACCAGACTCTTTTTAGTGTATACAACCATCGTTCATGTATCACTATAATTTTTAATGAACATGACTTAAAAACAATAGTGTAACAATGAGTCTCAAATGTAGGCCAATGCATTTCAACAAATCATGTTCTCTAATAACTGAAATTCTGGAAGATGTGATCGACTATGTCTTTTTGCTCAAATCTTCTGATGGATTTCTCATCAATATGCATTCTCTGATGTGGTTTATGACAAATATTCTTGTGGCTTAGTAGACAAACGCTTAAGAAAATCCTAGGTAGTGATCAAGGTGGTAGCCGAAATTGACACATTGGTAGCCCATCTTAGTCCCAAGCCTCTATAACAAGCCATCTATCCACCCTCTTTCAAAAGCTTTCTAAACTTAATTTGCATGTAGAATTTTTTTTCCTGATTATGGCGAAAGTTGGTGAATCAAAAGAGTTCTTTTGGTTCTTTGCAGAGTAGAAAGCGAGTATGTAAGAGCAGGTATAAATCCAGTAGCAAAGTTTCTGTGCGGGTCTTTCTCCTGCTGCAAACCCGTCATTACCCTGCAGTTAAAGCAAACATGTGGCAAAGGGGTGGAAGGATGCCAGTGGCCACCACTGAGAGAGTTACAAGCTCCTTCAAGCTTTCAGGGCTACTGGATAGTGCAATTCATGCCTCCAATGACCAATATGATGACCCAGATATATTGGATAGGTTGAGAGTGAAGATGATGCCACACCATAGTGGAGACAGTGCAATTCGTGCCTCCAATGACCAATATGATGACCCAGATATATTGGATAGGTTGAGAGTGAAGATGATGCCACACCATAGTGGAGACAGTGGGTGGGATGTTTTCTCACTAGAATATGATGCAAAAGATCCTTTGAATACCATTTTACAGAGTCTGTGATGGCTAGGTACCTTAAAATTTTTAACTGTCTTTGGAAGCTTAAATGTGTGGAACATGCTTAGAGCGCTAAATGGCTGACTATGGAGCCAACCTGCTCTATTGCTTGCCTATATGCCACTAGGGATGCTGGTGGGAAGCAACGACTTATAGCCATTTTAAGATGATGTCAAACAATAAGAAATGAAATGAACCATTTTTTCATAAATATGCAGAACTATCTCATGTTCAAAGTTCTTGATTACTCACGGGTGGAATTTTTGGATGAAATGGAAGAATCAAGAGACCTTGATGAACTTATAGTTGCTCATGAAAGGTACCTTAATGCGATTGTAGAGAATTCACTTATGGGGAACGATCTCATCATCTATATAAAACACTGTTTTTATTGTTTGATCTCATTTTAGGCTTTAGGAGCCACGGGGAAACTAAACAAGCAGTAAAGTGCTAGGAAGACAGTACAGAGCAAAAACAAGGTGAGTTCCAGAATATATACTTCAATAAGTAGCCGAGTAGCTCGACAACATCTCGAAGAATAACACGAGTGCCCATCCGTCGACAAGCTAGGAGATATTATGTACAACCATATCTGATACAATGATACCAAGATTCGATTTATGACCCCTTTTTCAATCTGATATTTCATCGGGGTTTTTTATTTTACTGTTTTCTTTCATGCCTTCCATTGGGACTTTTGGGAGTACTCATAAGCTTGCATAAGCTTTCGTGTTTATATTTCAGTGAGTCCTCTTTTGCAGATAGAATTTTTAGCAGATCTCCATTTGTATTGATAGTTCCCAAAAATTTCCATTTGTGTATATAAGTTGAATTTGTGATATCTGGAGAAGGGTCCCTGGATTTTTTAATGTTTCCTAGATCTAATTAATTAGATCCAATTCCAGGTGAAGGCCATTTTGAGGGCTGCGAATATGTTGCTTGCGTGAGTTCTTCTTGGCATTTTACAGTTTTGCTAGGACTCCATATAATTTTCCGGATAGTATGACCCAATTTTTGTTGCTTTGATCACGAAGAGGCACTGGGTTTCAGATTTGTAAATGATTTTTCTATTTTTCTGCTGCATGGGTAATGCTTGAGAGTTTAGTGTGATGTAGTTTTGTCGTGGCTTTCTTGATGAGAAAATTTTTAGAGACGGGAATTATTTAACATGATTTCTACAGGCTCTAATTTCTCATTTTTGTCTGCATGGGATATATGCTAGTTTCTCTGAAATTGAGCTTTTGTTTTAGGCACTCAAGATTATAGAGCGTGGGTGTTAGATTTTTTCTTGTTATTTTAAGTTTAGTGTTCCTGATTGAGAGAGAGAGTGTGTCTAGGATCAAAGGGCTTGCAGAATTCTAGCGGGGAGCTCTACACTAGCACATTGTACTTTCTTTGTATATGATATTAAAGTTTTCTAATTTATTTCTTGTTCTATGAAAAATTCCATGGAAAGAAAATTGTTAGTACATTTTTGGATCAATGCATTGTTTTCTTGTACATATTGTAGAAACAATTTTGGTTTCTGCACAATTTTTCCCTTGGCGTGTCAGCTTTCCATAATATTTTCTTACTAGCTTACATTTGTGTTGTCAACTCTAAGTGTTGAGGACCGTGCTGGTTTGGTCAATGCTTTGGAGGTATATAAAACTACTCTAATGTCTTGTCTTGTCAATATAGTTGTGCAAATATTAATAAGTGGAGCTTACATGTTTGTAGTCTGTACCTAAATTTTCAATTCACAACGTATTGTTGTCTGTGCTGTAGGATAAGCTGCAACACCTTGCTCGACAACAATTTGGTTTTCTTGATTCTCTTTCACCTACTATAAAAAAATGAGTGTCAGCAATGCAAGAACTTTAGGTGCGTTTCAGTATCTTTATTAGCTAACTAAGTATTTTGTATTTGTAAATTCTCAGGGGTCTCCTTGCTAGACAACAATATGGTTTTCTTGATTCTCTTTCACCTACTACGAAAAAACCGAGTGTCAGCAATGCAAGAACTTTAGGTGCGTTTCAATATCTTTATAAGCTAACTAAGTATTCTGTATTTGTAAATTCTCAGGGGTCTTAATTGCGGTCTCTGGCATCAGTCAGTGCAATGCAAATTATTGCAAGTAAATTGTGCCAAGTTCAAGAATGTTCAAGTTACCACATAATGTTCAATTTTTATTTTTTTGAAATTATAGTTTAAAAATTAATGTTTTGAAGCTTTGACATCCTCTCATAGATGCTTATTCTCATCAAAATGATATTTGATTTGCAGTTCCAAACAACAATGTTTCTAAGCCAAAATCCACAACAAAACTATACATGTTTGAAACAATCATCTATTGGAAACTACTTGATTAAGCATGTAATGGCCAAAACAAGTCAAAATAATTTACACTTCACATGTAAAAACTGAGTAAAAGTTTTATTTACCATAAAATCTATTGGTTGCTTCGCAACTGAAAAATGATATTCCCATGAATTATTACCAATTTACCACTATGGAGGGGCGGGGTTTTGCATAGATTCATATTGCTTTGAATTCATAATTTATTGCCACCATGGAGGGTCGAGGTTTTGCATAGATTCATATTACTTTGAATTCATAATTTATTTCCACCATGGAGGGGCGGGGTTTTGCATAGACTCATATTGCTTTGAATTCATAATTTATGGCCTATTGGTGAAGTATATTCATGTATTTCTGAATAGTGACAACACTATTCACATCTATGATATTTTTCCCAGCACAATATTTTTGGGCATTTGGCCTTATTAATTTGGAGTATGTGGAATTTCCAAGATAGTGCAGTTAAACACTAAATAGTTAAGAAGACATTACTAGGTGGTTTGCTTAGAATGTCCAATATGGGGAAATTGTTTGTGAAAGTTTTGGTCTTTTATTGCAAAGAAAGCAAGTGTTTCTCTCCTTTCATATGTCCACATTAAAAGGAACTTGAATTATACCATCACCCCATCTTCATCCCAATGAGATCCTTTCCCAGTTATCCATTTATTGTTCGAGTGTACTATCAGTAAATAATTACGCCGTAAGGCGTTTTTCTCCGAACATGTTTGGGAAAACACTGTTCATTTCATCGTCTATTCGACCAACCATGCTCCTCTGCGTGTCCTCTTTGCGATCCGGTGGTTCTCAGTGTGTCCTCTTCGCGATCCGATGGTTCTCAGCATGTCCTCTTCACGATCTGGTGGTCCTGGCACTTAACCCCCATCCCAGCGTGTCTCCTTCATGATCTGCTGGTCCTCCGTGTGTTTTCAAGTTTTACGGATGTTTTGGAGGTAAAGGTTTTCGGTCGATGCCCTGCTCTGTCCTCCCATTTCGCTGTCCTCCCATTTCTCCTGCAAGTTTCAGTGTTTATGGATGAGCATTGTTCATGGGCTTTCTCATGATTGTTGATTTTATCAGAACCGCAGTTGTCCAATGATTCTGGAGTGCCGTGGGCGATATCTGGAGAGCCCGTCCTGTGAAAGAGTAGTGCTTTTTTCTCGGTTTGGCATTTATTCTGAATTTATTAGATAGCTTGCTATTCATTGAAGAGGTGGTTGAACATCTTGTCATGGCGACCGCCCCTCCCTGCCGCATAAATGGTGTTTATTGGTCACATTTAGTTTGCGTGGGTTTGCACAGAGAAGTTGCATTGTTTCTAGTTGCAGGAATTCTGATTCAAAGAGCCAAAGAACTAAAAAAACACAGGTACTTTGTTTTTCATTCGGTGCAATTTCATTTCTATTGCAAATTTGTTGTTAGTGTCAATCTTGTAGGCTTGTCTAGGTGTTGTCATATCTTTTTCCCGATTCTTTTAATGGCAGTGAAGAGCTGACAGACGAGAATATCATCCAACTTACGAGAGAAGATTTTCGTTGCTACTTGAAAGAGAAGGGTTTGTACGCAATATTCCTCATACTCATTTACTCCACTGCTTTCGCTCAATCTACTTACTCTGCAAACACACACACACATTCTGATATTTCTTTTTCAACCAAAATAGGAATGCGTCAACCTTCTGGAATAAATCACAAGCGATTCAACAAGTTCTTTCTCTCAAAATCTTGTTGGTTTCAAAGTCGAACCAAGACTCGAAGAAACCCTCAAAACATAAGCCTAATCTTAGTTAACCCTTGTGTTTTTATGATCTTTAAGCCCTGGATTACAGGGGATTTTTTTTTAGCTATCCTCTTTTGTCTTTTTGTTCGGGTTTTTCATCTCTATTCTATTTCATTTCAGTGTAAACTTCTCTCTTGATGGAATATTTGTGTATTCCCTTTTGGTCTAACATGCTCTCATATTGTTGAATATTTATTACATCTATACAGTCTTGTAATCCTTTCTTCTGCTAGGAAGCTTAGCACACCCAGTACAATTTTATGCATGTGAAACTGGAGCAGTCAGATTTCTTTTATTAATAGCGTAATACTTGAGGGCATATTATATCAAGAATCAACCTCAAGTTATTGAGGCTTTCGAGTTTCAATAGTATTTACTCTTAGATTAAGTGATTTTGACATAGAGCTAGGCTGCGACAAAACAGTAAGAAGGAAGATCTGTGTTTTGGGTTAGCATGATGAGATCTCAACATTTCCACTATTTGAGACTGTTAAATGTGACCATTTATCTGATTAGGAAGATCTGTGTTTTCAAATAGCATGATGATATCTACAACATCTCCACTGTTGGAGAGTATGAATTTATGATATGTATCCATTTGTTCAATTAAAATTCCTTTTCACACTCTTATGTTCTGTAGTAATTTGAATTTAAAAGAAGTTGCACCATTTTGTCACTTGCTGGTTAAATAGAAAACCACTAGTGGTCTTGTTTGGCAGTAAACAAATGCATTGATGCACCCCGATGATGACCCTGTTTATAGAGAAAATCATGTAAAAATTTAGTTTTGTTTGAAATTACGAGTCATGACATTGGCAGCAGCCGGTCTATGCTCTAGGATGGAACTAATGTCTTGTATGTGCAGCTATTAAGTGTGAGTAACTTATTTTGCATTCAGAAGGGTCTTAATATTTATGTTTAGGAACTGACACATGTCATTTCTACATTTGTTATTACTAAGAAGTGATATTGTTTCAATATTACTAAGAATAGTATTTGTTCTTCTTTGCAGTGCTTACTTAGGGGTAGATTTTTGCGCAGTAGAGCTATAATTGAAGAGCAGAGGTCCTCAACAGCAGCAGGGGAGTTGGGATAGCTAAGACAACGTAGAACTGTAACTGGTTTACTATAAGGAATAATGTTATGCTAGGGACTCTACTTTTTCTCAATCAACCGTCTTGCAAGAACAAGCTCTCATAAGCATGATCAATAACCTCCCCATTTGAGCCTGTAAATGGCTTGGTGAATGTGATATTTATGTCTATTGTAACTGTTTTCATTAAAATTCTTTTTGAATTCTCTTTTTATGTAATTTTCGGGGGGTTTCTTAGAGTAAAGAAGTTCCCAATTTAGGAATATCAGAAAGACAAAAAAGCCACGAAGCCAAGTTTTAGCAAGCCCGAACAAATCCATGTATAAGCATCCTACAAATAGGGAATGAAAGTGGATTTTATAAATGAACAAACCAGAAATTGACGACTAAAATTGAGAATTCCAACGATAAAATTTCCCAGAAATCGTTTAAGTTTATAAGATTGCATTGAGCATTAAGGCTAGACAACTTCAAATCATTTGAGTTCCAATACCTTTGGAGGCAGCTTCAGGATAGTAGCAAAGAAACATTGTCTAAGATTTTTATAACAACCATCTCCTTTGCTTTGGATATCAATCTAAATGAACTTTTTTGTGATCGTAGCATATTGGGCTTGTCCTTTAGTTCAAAAATGATGTTAGGGAACAAGAACTCAGTAGTTTTCTTATCACACATTCAGGATCATATGTTTTATGAGAGTCATTTCTACAATGTGAAAATTCTCTATATCCTATTCAAGAAATGTAAATGAGTTGAGGAAGGACCTGGAGTGGAATTCATGGGAATTTGTTCGGTGGATGCTATTGTTTGGTTGGACTTGTAAACCATCAATTCTCCACTCAAAATAATGTTTTAAAGAAAATAACCTGAAAATGGGTCCGAAGTATCCCAGGTAAGTGTGGGATATAGCTAGCTTCATTTACTTCCATAAGCGTTGTTGAATATAGTGAATCAACAACCCATTCCTGCAGGAAAAATGATACAAGTTTCTAATTCTTTAATTGAAACCATATAATGATTAAATTTGTAGCCTTGTAGGTAAGATTAACTCTGAATTTGAAGTTTGATATATAGTTGTCTGGAGGTAAGAATAAATAGTGCCCATATGTCCTTTAAAGTTTACATTTATGTCAATGCCTAGTTTTATCTTCTCCACTCTTTTAGAACATTTGAAGGATTCCAACCCTCTTTTGAGTCCAGACATGATCACCCAGCCCGAGTTTTTTGTTATTCAGAAATTTGTATAGATTTTGGCATTGCAATCATAGAGAAACCCATTGTTTTGCTGAAGAGATTAGGACCTTTATAGGAGTCAGATTATTGCTGTTATGGACAGATTCTCAGTGACCAATAAGCTGCTAACAAAAAATTGCTCTCCTCATCTCTTCATACTTATCAGATAATGAACAATTGTTAGTGAGAGTGGAAAGTATCGACTGTACAATATGTAGCAATACAGATGAAGAATTTGTAAAACCCTCAGTGAAGAATGAGTTTTGAGTTTCTTGAATGTCTTGTATGCATGTGTTCTAAGTGGAGTTAAAATGACAGGGTATATTCTACGAAAATGCGCTTCCTTTTTCTCCTTCTTGAGTTAAGATGACATGGCGTTTTCATGTGGAATCTAGGGAATTCATGCCTATCTTCTAGTAAATCCTAATAGAAATTAAGGCACAGGGAAACCGACAACCAATGAGTTGCCATAGTTGGGGACTCCAATGCATTCTAAAACACAAGAGGTAGACTCCATCTCTTCTCCAATAACAAAAATAACAAAAAGCGAAGCCAAATAAGTGTTTCCGCCCAAAACTTAGAAAGGGTTGTTGGAAATATAGATAATTTGGGTAAAGTTTAGCCTAACGGTGAACTAACACTGTGTGGGTTTCCAGCTCTACTTGGTTGTTTGCATGTAAAATAGATAGGAAATATCCCAGACACTATTTTCTTATAGCTCCATTACGCACCCAGAGTCTCTTTCCTCATTTATTCTAAGGTCCTCAGATTACTCGCTCGTTATGAGTGATGTTACCTTGTGTGTTGAGGAGGGCTCTCAAATGGTTGTGTTGCTATGTTGGTTGGTTGGGATTA
>LPNX011058540.1:99287-125500 GCA_001517045.1 Pseudotsuga menziesii | reverse complement strand
CTGATTGCATAAAGAAGGTAGTTATAATGCTTTCTACCACTTTATGTCAGCCCATGGAAGTTATTGAGATGCATGCTGAGTGTCTCAATGAATCCCTCATAAACATCTCACTTGCCACTGCTTGAAGAGTATGGTAAAATATTAAACTTTAGCTATAGACTTTAGACGTGTCACACTGAACTCTTACCATTTGAATCCAACCAATCACTAAAGGTTATCCTTTACAAAAAATTGTATTGCTAAAAACAATTATCAATCTCTCCCATGGGACTTGCAAGCTTGTAATGAATCCAAACCCTACAATATATATGGATAGTTTAATAACATTGTCTATGCCAGCAGCTAGATCACTTCCCATGAAGTGAAAATGAAAGACTTCCATGACAAATGCACTCTCTCAGAGAAGATCCTTCGTTTTCAAGGGCTAGATTTAGCCTTTATGATCAAACAAACCCCAAAAGATAAACCATATGCATTAGCTCACACCTGCTTTAACCTGCTTCTTTGAAGCCCAGCCATAACAGATAGATAACCTTAACACTAATCAATCCACCTGATTCAATATTACTTTCTCAATGTACTTGCAGCTATAACAACTGAACTTCACAAAAATCAAAATTTGTAATAGCGTAATGACAACTGACGAGATACTGCAATTTATAACATGAAATATACATCTGGCTTCTCAAAGAAGCTGAATGTAGAACATTAAAGATTTAAAACATTAATATCTTCAATACCTACTGTTTGTGCCAGAAATTGTTTCTAAGGCCAGAGAAACAAGCCAACACACACTTAAGATAAAATTCAATAAAACAGATAAAGTTTAGGGTTTCTGTAGTGTTTTAATGGTTGTAAGCTTTAGGAACTATCAGGGAATACATTCAGAAACAAAATAACAACTAGATCATAAACAAAAGATGATAAAGATGCATGATATATCAACAAGATCCAACAGAAAGACTATGCTGAAGTTCATATCTAATAGACAAGCACTACCAGCAAATACACATTAACCAGTAATGAATATATATATTAAGAAACTAAACAAGTTCAATAATGAAGCCAACACAGAAAAAACTGAAGGATAAAAGTCATGTATATCTCATAATTTCATCAGCAAATGCTTATAAGAGTCACAATACTTAGCTCTAAACAAGGCTGAAGATACAAACAGTCTGCAGACCTCCTATAGCTCCCCAAAAATCAGAACCCTCTAAATGACTTTCCTATCTCTCTAAATAGTGCTTCTTTACAAAATCAGTTGGGTCTAAAACCCTAACTGCCTCCATCAACTCACTGAGGTAAAGTAAAAAGTACAAACTTAAAAAATTACAAAATATGCTAAAAATAGTAAATCATTAACATATGTGTTTATCAAAAGATAACAACTGTTTCATAGCTTTTTCGCTTCCTCAGCTAAGAGGGCAATGCCATCTAGTGCTTGATCCTTCCTTTTAACTTTCTTTTGCTTATGCTCCATGTCATTAATATTCTTGATGAGCTCCTTGTTTCTCTGTTGTAGGTCCTGGACTGTCTTCTCCAACTTTGTGGAATGCATGTCAGTAGCTCTTTTCCTTCTGAGAACCTCTTTGGATACTTCTGACAGCTCCTGAAAATGATTATGGACATCCTGCAGTTCTTCTATAAGCCCCCTGTTAACTTTCATCAACCCATCATTAACATCTTGTAAGTATTTCATCTGTTGCTTATACTGCTGAATACTTTCCTGCAAGTTTTCTTCATCAAAACTAGGGATCTCAGGTATATTTGCATCCTTCATTAAAAAGTCTGAGAAATCAGTAGGAATACTAGGCTCTTTTATAATTCCTACTTCCCTGAGTATAAGCTCATATTCTTCTTCCCACTCTTGATTTTCAACAGGACATATTTTAGCTTTCTCTTCTTGCTGCTGTTTTAAGAGTTTATCTTTTATCTCAAGAATTATTGCAGATAATTTAGATGCAGGCTTGCTTGAATCTTCTAATGATTTTGATGAACTCTTGACTTCTGCAGGATGTACATAAGGAGCTTTTACCACTGCTGGCTTCTTCCCTTTTCTGTTAGCTTTCTTAATTTCTGAATTTTCATCAGGAGATACATCATCTAACACAGTAACTTCATTTGTGTTTAACCTGGGATTGAGCAATTTTTTCATGTTCAGTCTTAGCTTGTTATTTGACCTAGTTTTAGGTCTCCAATATGATGTTTTTTCTCCTGACATTTTCAGCTCCTTTCCTTGATGCTGGATAGCAGCCAACTCCACTACTTCAAGTTTACTCCTCTTTCTGTTAGGTTTTGTTACTTTGCTGCCTGAAGTAGGAATTTCTCTGTAGGCTTCAGCTTCAACTGTAGTTTTTTCTACCTGCTCCTCTTCTAAAAGGTAACCTTCATCATCAGACAATATAGTAATGGGGCTTCTCTGTTTGACTTGCAATTCTTCTTCATGTACAGCCACCTTTTTTGTATCAACAGTTTTCATTTCACGAGGGACCTCTGTTGGTACCATGGGCTGTAGCAGCTGCTTTTGGTCTTCAAACAGTGAGTACTTGCCTTTGCTACTAGCTGAAAATAATTTAGGTTTATTATCCTCTTCCACTTGCTCTGATATTTTCTCAGTTTTGACCTCTTCTTTAACCTCCAGCTTAGGCTTCTGTCCTAATTTTCTCATTAAAACCTTACCCTTGTCAGCTTGCCTTTTAGGTTTTTGATCTTCTTCTTTGGTTTGAAAACCAGACCAAAAGATAAAAAAGTCCCAGGTCTTCCCTTCATGTTGCAAAACAATGTTAATAATCAGTTTAATCAGCCCATGATGGAAGATTGATTGAGATGTATGATCTTCATGCTGCTTAACCCTACTGGACATTTTCTGCAAGCTTTTGAAAAAGAAAAATGGCAAGCTCATCTTCGGCACCCCCACCATGTGCTGCAAAAACCTGAAGTGGTACTTGTATACATAAGCGTACCTGCCCTCACAAGTAACATAGCTCTGCAGTATCCTGATTGGCTCAACCCACTCCTTTCTGAAATTTTGAATAAGGATGCCTTTATTCCAATCAGGGATGACATTTGGTAAAAGATATCTTTGTGGATCAAAGTCAAAAGGCAGCTTCTTGAACCATGGTTCACCCTCATTTTTAATCCCTGTGGCTTCTGAGATCAGCTCTACTATCAGCTTGAATTTGAGAGTATTAAAGGTCACCATGTCATTTTTTAAACTTTGAGCAAACTTACAAGACACCTCTGTATTATGCCCATCTATCTTCTTTAAAAAGTCCATCCAACCTGCTTGCTAAAACAATTCAACACATCCAGGGAACTTTTCAAACCACCCTACATCAGTAGGTTCTGCTCTGTTAATTTTACCACTCTTGCCCATTTTCCTTCAGAGGATGAAACTGTATGAGTTTTTAGGATTCAATTAATGACCAGCCAGGTGATGTTTCCTTTCCAAAACCTTCAGGTTTCACAAACAACTCTCTTTACTCTTTCCTGACAGTTCCTTTTGTTTTCTTAATACAGGATGGGCTTATTTACAGTCATAAGAAATTTAGATCAATGAAGTATTCTAAACTCCTCACTGCCTCTGATAACTGTCATTCCATTTCAATCACTCTAATGACAGTCCATCTCCAGCATGAAACATAAAACCTGTGTATTTAGTATCATAACCTGCCAGAAACCTGTATAGACAATCCCTGCACAATAAAAGTTTACAAGAAAAATATCGACTGTCAACCTCTTAGATTAATTGCAGACTGTTCAGAGGTTAGATGAGAGGAATATAAGGCAGAAATAAGCTCAAAATTATCACTTTCATCTCTCAACAGTTTGAATCAAAATGATACTAGGCTTTCATCTGTCTTCAGACTTTTAACTCTTCGCTACCTTCATCTGCTTTCAAAAACAATAAACTTCCACACCTAACAACTTAGGTCTCCCTGCAACTTTAAGTTTTCGGCTCCTTTTACATTGTTAATGAAACTAGACATCATGTACATTATTCATTCAGACCAGAGACTCTCCTTAAACTGCAAACAGGAACCTTGCGTTGAAAAGACAAGGGTGATAGTCTTATACTCTGTTCATTTCTTATTTCAATCTTGACCTCAAGACCAACTGCTCAGCTTTTAATCATGCAGTGAAAACTAAGTGTTTAGGCTGTCTAGGGCTTCATATTGATGTTGCACCAGTAGCATTATTGATATTTAAATCCTCATGACATACACAGTTTTCGACCCTGCCTCTTTGAAACTTCAACAAGTGCATAGTCCAATAATAAACTAATTTTTAGTCTTCCTCTTAACAAATCATCTCAACATGTCCCAGGTAGCTACTTCCTTGGATGAATTTTCATTTCATAGCACATTTTAACATTTACATCGATCAATTTTGATAAAACGAAGCCTGTCGGAAAATCCCCAAATTTGCAGATATATGGGTTTATCATGAAATACCTGTTAAATGCTCCACTAAAGTTGCTTTAAGCCAGTCTCTGAGCTGTTTAATGTCTAAATAGGTGTCTAGATGTATTTGATTTGATAACAGATGTCAGAATAAAAATCCCTAGTTTTCAGAGCAACTGTAAAAACCCGCAATCGGCTTTGTAATTGCAATCTCCACATTTTTAGGCCACCACCGTCGTTCTATTAAGTCTTCTAACATCAAACATGCATGCATGTAACAATTCACCTCGCATTAGACTAAATTTCGCTGCTACCTGTCAATCCCAACCGTATTAAGAGTAATGATAGCCACGATTTGCTTCACGACCTGGAACCACTTGGAATCATGATAACTCTGGAGCTCACACGTAGCAAACAACTCACAGCATGGGATTAGTCATTCAGCGTTTGAAATTATGACAAAAATTTGCTAGAAAACCGGGAATAATGAAGGCTGCGATATTCTTGTAGCGCGCCTTCATTAATTTTTTATCCTAGCGCTACAAGAATAATTCTAGTGCTATTTTCTCGCAGATTTTCATCTTTTTGGCATTTTGTGTGAGGTTTAAAAGTTTCTTGAGTAGTGATCATACATTATTAAGCTCAGAATAATCATTTGTGAATCCATGATTTGATAAAATGACTTTAAAACTCCTTCAACAAAAACAAACCTATGGCTTAAAACTAAAAATTTCAAAGCATGCTCACAATTTCATGTAAACACTAAACAAAATTTCCTAAAGAAGGAAAAATCAAAATAAAGTAAATGAAATAACTGGAAAGAAGAAGGAAATCAAACCAAAATTTAAGAAACAAAACCAAAATTGAAGAAACAAAATTCAGACTTAACATCTGGCTCCAGCTGCGGGATGAAGACCTCCCTGCGAGGCTTTAAGAACCTGTAGACCAGTGCCTTCTGTCTTCTATCTACCTGTCTGCAAACTTCCATTGGGCTATGGAGTCTTTATTCTACTTCATTCACATCGGTATGTATAATGATCAGTGAACATGCTCTTATAAACTGTAGAAATGCTTGAGGAATCGCCCATTAACAGCGCTGGACAATTCCTCACCTTCCAAGGACTGTAAGATAAAAGTATTGTTCTCTAACACTTTTGATACCAGAAAAGGGCCAAACCAAAGATTGTTAAACTTACCATGCTTACCCTTTTGCTCCTTTCTTGCATCCCACCTTAAAACCATCTCACCTTCTGAGAAAGTATGCTCTTTAATATTCCTGTCAAACCTATTTTTAATCTTGGCTTTGTACAGCTAAGCTTTTTCATCTACCTTCTCTCTATTTTGCTGTAACTCTATCATTTCAAAGATTCTCCTTTGCATATCATCTGGTTCCTCTTGAGAGTTCTGGAGGAATTTCATCACTAGAATCCCCAATTGAACAGGGAATACTGCCTCTGTCCCATAAACTCGCTGAAATGGAGAAGTACCAATTGCCTATTTCACTGTAATCCTATCTGCCCACAATGCATACTTCAGCATTGAATCCCAAGACCTTTTGTTATGCTTCAGCAGTTTCTTGATGCTTTGAATGATGTTCTTATTAGATGATTCAGCCTGACCATTTCCCTGAGGATAATAGGGAGTTGAGTGCTTCAGAATGATGCCATTTTTTTCACAAAAGGCCACCATTGCCTTAGACTTGAATGCCTTGGCATTGTCTGTTACTAATCTCTGTGGACAACCAAACCGACTCAGGATGTTTTCTTCAATAAAGTCCATGATTACTTTGTTTGTAGCATTCCTTGTGGGAATAGCTTCCACCCATTTTGTGAAAAAATCTGTTGCAGTCAAGATCCAATGATGCTGGATTGATTTCTCCAATAAAGTCCAGATCCCATTGCTGAAAAGGGGCATTGACTGCAATAGGTTTCAAAGGCAAAGACAATAATTTCTTCTTACCAGCAAATTTCTGATAGGGAATGCAAGCTCTTACCTGCTGGTAAACATCTGTAAACAAGGATGGTCAATAATATCCAGCTCGTAAAATTTTGTAAGCTGTTGCTTTCCAATATTTATGCCCTCCACAGGCACCTTCATGGGATTCTGAGATCACTTCTCCTATTTCAGATTGATCTAGACATCTGAGCAAGATACCCCCTGGATCTTTCCAAAACAATTGATCCTCTACCAAACAATACTTAGTAGCTTTGAGTTTCAAAGATCTAGCAGCCTTCTTGTCTAAATGCTTAGGACATTGCAAAAATAACAGAAAATAGACTATGTCTGCATACCAGGTAGATGCTGAATAGAAATCCATGATCTTCTCTTTCTTCAGTGATGCTTGCTCTTCCTCTTGAGCTATTTCTTCAGCCATAACATGCAGTCCCAGAGCTTGACAATTTGAATCAGCCAACAGCTTGGCTAAACCTTGTCCTTTAACAAGCTTGGTGGGTCTGATCTCCACATCATACTCCATGATCTTTGCAATCCATCTGCCTCTCTTCCCTTCACTATCAGGCTGTGTTAAAACATCTTTCACAGCAACATTTGGAACAAATGAAATAACTTTTGAGTGCAGGACATAAATTCTAAAAAATTTTAAAGCCTTCACCAGAGCATAAGCTTGCTTTTATAATAAACTGTACTTCAGCTCAGAATCCCTAAGAGTTTTACTGAAAAAGGAAATAGGCTGTTCCAATCCTTCTTTATTTTTCTGAAGTAAAACTGCTGCAAGTGTGTCTTATAATGCAAATGAAAAAGTAAGAAATTCTTTGGTGAAATCGGGGCTTACCAACACAGGTGCTTCAGTAAGAGCCACCTTGATTTTTTCAAATGCAGCCTTTGCTTCAACAGTCCACCTGACTTCCTGGTCCTTCTTCAACATGGTTGTGATCTGTTTAATAGTCTCAGCAAAATTGGGAATGAACCACCGCAGAAAATTAATTTTGCCAATGAATGATTGAACATATTTTTTGCTCCTGGGCAAACTGATCTACAGTATAGCTTTCACTCTTTCAGGATCTATTCGGATGCCATCAGCAGACACAAGGTGACCAAGTAATTTACCTTCTTGCACAGCAAAATGTGACTTTTTGGGATTTAGGGATAGGCCAAATTTTCTGCATTTTTGGAAGGTCTGCCTTAAATGCTTCAGATGCTCATCATCTGACTGTGAAAAAACAGTAATATCATCCAAATAAATGACCACAAATTTATCTTTTTCTCCAAAAAAGGCAATATCCATTGCTCTCTGAAATGTTGCTCCAGCATTCATCAGGCCAAAAGGCATCTTGTCATACATGAATGTCCCCCAGGGAGTTGTAAAGGCTGTCTTCTCCTTGTCATCAGGATGCATTGCAATATGATTGTACCCTGAAAAACCATCCACCATAGAGATCCTCTGAGCTCCAACTACTTGCTGCAATACTTGTTCTATCTTAGGAAGAGGATAGTTGTCTTTTAATGATGATCTATTCAGATTTCTGAAGTCAACACATAATCTAATTTCCCCATTCTTTTTTCTGACAGGAACCAGATTAGCAACCCAGGAAGAGTACCTGAGAGGCACTATTATCTTTGCATCCAGCAGCTTCTTTACTTCTTTCTCAATCATAGGAAATAAAGCTGGATTAATCCTTCTTAGTTTCTATCGGAAAGTTTTAACATTAGTCTTCAAAGGGACCTTATGTTGAATGATTGCTGTATCATAGGTTCTCAGCTCTTCATAAGACCAGGCAAACACATCTACATGTTCTTTCAGAAGTTTGAGGTATCTATTTCTTTGTTCAGCTGACAGAGATTTGGAAATTTTTACCATTTTTGGATGTTCAGCAGAACCAATGTTGCTGTCCACTACATTGTCTTCTGACGATTGAACCACTGGCTTTGAAGGAGTATCATCTTTGGTAAATATTCTTTCTAAAGGTACTAAACCTTTTGGGATAAAATTACTCTTCAACTCAATAATTTTATGACCTTCTATCTCATGTTCAGCAAACTTATTTTCAGCAGATTCATTTTCAACAGATTCATTTTCAGCAAATTCATTTAACTGTTCATCCCCTTCATCTTCTTCTTGATCAATTTGGGCATTAGTGAACTCATCTGTAAGCTCAAGAAATTTTTTGATTTCAATGTCATCTTCAAATAATCTCCAGTTCCTCACATTATCCGGTACACATGGTCTGTACCTCACCTCTATGGGATACCTCAGCTGAGTGGTTTTAGGAATTCTGAAGTGTGTGGCAGCCAAAGCTAATGAGTCTGTAGTCTCATTATGATTCCTTGGAATATGAGTGATATTAAATGCTACAAAATAGTTTTCAAGCATATCCCATACCTCATTCCGGTACACTTTCAGCAAACCTTGCTTTACTTGATAGTTGTTCTTGACCTGCTGAACAACTAATTCGGAGTCGCTAAATGCAGCAATTTGCTGAATGCCTAAGTCTTTAGCAGCTTTCAGTCCCAGTAGCAAAGATTCATACTCAGCAGTATTGTTAGTGGTAACAAACTCCAGCTTATACATGAGTTTCACTGTTTCACCTTCAGGATAAATGAGTAGGACTCCAGCTCTGACACCCTCTTTGCATGAGGATCCATCAAAGTACAACTGCCATAGTACATCTTCTTCCTCTCTGCTGTGTTTGATTGGCTGATCTTTTTCCACTTGTAACAAACCAACAGAATTATCCTCATCACTGAAATTTAACATGCAAGTTCCCAGGTCTTTGTCAACAGAATATATGGGATGATTAGTGGGGTTTTTATCATCTGTGACTATGTAAGAAAATTGCAGCTCTCTGTACAGTCTTCTATTTTCTCCACCAAACACAGGAATAGTGGCATAAGAAAGGTCCATCTGTAAGGTTCCCCCAACCTTCTTATCCCATGACCTAGATAGAAGTAAGCCAAACTTTGGTGTAATGTCAGCTACTACAACATCCATTATCACACTTTTCATAGGAAACTGAGCTAAGCTGACAACCATATCTTTAATTACTCCTAAACATTTCACAGCTCGAGAGTCAAAGGCATATAGATCATGGTAAGGTTTGGTGATACTGAGGCCCAGGGCTTCCATTACAGCTTTTGGCATCAAATTGTGGGAGGCTCCTGAATCTAAAAGACAATTGTGAATCATTTGGTCATGGACAGTCAAGGTGACATAAAAGGGAGGAGAAGCACCAGCCGCATTTTCAGTCTTTTCAGCCAGAGCTGATCCAATAAAAATTCTTGGGCTTTCTTCCTACAAATTAACGATATCTGAAATAGGCTGATTACTGGGTACATTCATCACTTTCAGAACTATTTGTTTATATGATGGGTTCTTTATTAACTCAGTCAAAGGCACGGGAATCTTTAACTTCCCTAGTTCATTCTCCAAACTAAAATTCTGGACAGATTTGTTTACCTCTTCAATTTCAGCATTCTTCTTTGATTTTTCTGCAGATTGCTTCTTTTCTATGACAGGATCAGGTACTTGTTTAGCAGGAACATTTGCAGCAGGAACAACTACCTTCTTCTTGGGGGCTTGGACCACTTGTTTCAGGCCTGATCTGAGATTTATTGTCTTCTTAGGTCCATTTTGATGGACAGCAGCAGTTACAGCAGTATTTTCCAAGCCTAAATCATCTTTAGTTTCAAACATATCCGCATCATAATATTCTGAATTCAGAAAATCTTCTTTAGTAACAAAACCTGTAGACAATCCATCTCCAAAATGGTTCATATCCTGATCAATCTCAGTCTCTTCAAAGAGCAGCTGTTCATCAACTTCTTCTTCATCAGCTACATTATTTTGAAGAGGTGGGGGCACTCTTTGATATTCATTCTCTCTCCTCTCTCGCTGAATATCATTGTTCCTGTGCTCTCTTGGTATAAATCTAGGAGCAAATTGCCTTCTGAACTGATTCTGGTTATTTGGATTTCTTTCAGCTTCTGGAGCAGGTTTGGCAGAATTCTTTTCAAGCTCTAGTTTATTCAGTTTGGCAATGAGAATCTTTACCATCTTTTCCATCTCATCTATCTTGGCTTCAGCAGACTGAGGAGCAGCACTTGTTGAAACAACTTCCTTCTTCCCTTTTCTTTCATAAAGTTGTTGGGCTGTTTCTTTCTTAAGTCTGTTTGAAGCTAGCAAATTAGACTCTACCTCCAATGCTACATCTTGCATGTTCAGCAGGGTGATAGGTCTTCTTTCTCTCAGTAGTAGAGAAAATTCATGGTCAAAGGCATTGGCATAGGTGAGCTTAGCTGATGTTTCAGTAGGATTAATTTTTGCTGGAATCCTACTATACATTTTGTTAAATCTTTTGGAAAAATCAGCAACGGTCTCCTCTTTTTTCCTTCTGAGAGCTCCAAACTCAGTTATATAGTAGGTGTGGTCCTTTGTGTCTCCCCCTTGCCTCATGAAAAGATCACAGATTTCTTCAATGATAGTGATTGAGTTGGCAGGCAACTCTCTGAACCACTTCCTTACATCGCCATCAAGGCTCTGAACAAATACCCTCATCCATACATCCTTGATCTCAATGTTTTGATTGTCAGCATAACTTAGGAAAGCCTCCCAATGTTCTTCAGCAGTGGTCTCCCCCTGACCATTGAACCTAGGCATATATTTTTGGTAATCACCTCCAGGCAATGCATGTAAAGGCTGAGGTAAGACTAATGGTGCATACCTGGCTGCAACCATGCGGTCCATCATATCCATGGGAGGGTTTTGGGCTGCCATCTTTGGACTGACTGTCTTTGCAGATGAGGAAGCTTGACTTGAACTTGTTTGAAAAGGGCTCTTTCCTACTTTTAGCTGAAAGAGAGGCATTTTACCAGGAGAAGCAGTCTTGGCTTTCAAAAAGGTTTGAGGATTAGTAAAAACTTGAAAAGTGCTCTCAGGGATGGTAGGTTTTATCCAAGGTGAGGTTTCAGCTGGATGTAATGAAGCACCCAACTGGTCAGGGTCACAGAGGGCTAATAAAGATTGATACCTTCGGATTTTTCTTGCTGTTTTCAAGATCTATTCAGGGTCTGAAACCCCTAAATGTACCAGTGAAGTAGGTCTGCTCCTGGTTCCCACTCCTCTAGAAGCCACTATGACAACTTGGTGAAAAATAGCCTTCAAAGTGCTGATTTAAGTCCACCTCTTAAACCAGGAAAACTGATAAGTATCCCAGGGAAGATATGCTTCAGCTTCGTCCCCAGTGATGGCGCCAAAGATGTTTGTGCCAGAAATTGTTTCTAAGGCCAGAGAAACAAGCCAACACACACTCAAGATAAAATTAAAAAAAACAGATAAAGTTTAGGGTTTCTGTAGTGTTTTAATGGTTGTAAGATTTAGGAACTATCAGGGAATACATTCAAAAACAAAATAACAACTAGATCATAAACAAAAGATGATAAAGATGCATGATATATCAACAAGATCTAACAGAAAGACTATGCTGAAGTTCATACCTAACAGACAAGCACTACCAGCAAATACACATTAACTAGCAATGAATATATCTATTAAGAAACTAAAGAAGTTCAATAATGAAGCCAACACAGAAAAAACTAAAGGATAAAAGTCATGTATATCTCATAATTTCATCAGCAAATGCTTATAAGAGTCACAATACTTAGCTCTAAACAAGTCTGAAGATACAAACAGTTTGCAGACCTCCTATAGCTCCCCAAAAATCAGAACCCTCTAAATGACTTTCCTATCTCTCTAAATAGTGCTTCTTTACAAAATCAGTTGGGTCTAAAACCCTAACTGCCTCCATCAACTCGCTGAGGTAAAGTAAAAAGTACAAACTTAAAAAATTACAAAATATGCTAAAAATAGTAAATCATTAACATATGTGTTTATCAAAAGATAACAACTAACTAAATAAACAATTGTTTCATAGCTTTTTCGCTGCCTCAGCTAAGAGGGAAATGCCATCTAGTGCTTGATCCTTCCTTTTAACTTTTTTTTGCTTATGCTCCATGTCATTAATCTTCTTGATGAGCTCCTTGTTTCTCTGTTGTAGGTCCTGGACTGTCTTCTCCAACTTTGTGGAATGCAAGTCAGTAGCTCTTTTCCTTCTGAGAACCTCTTTGGATACTTCTAACAGCTCCTGAAAATGATTATGGACATCCTGCAGTTCTTCTATAAGCCCCCTGTTAACTTTCATCAACCCATCATTAACATCTTGTAAGTATTTCATCTGTTGCTTATACTGCTGAATACTTTCCTGCAAGTTTTCTTCATCAAAACTAGGGATCTCAGGTATATTTTCATCCTTCATTAAAAAGTCTGAGAAATCAGTAGGAATACTAGGCTCTTTTATAATTCCTGCTTCCCTGAGTATAAGCTCATCTTCTTCTTCCCACTCTTGATTTCCAACAGGACATATTTTAGCTTTCTCTTCTTGCTGCTGTTTTAAGAGTTTATCTTTTATCTCAAGAATTATTGCAGATAATTTAGATGCAGGCTTGCTTGAATCTTCTAATGATTTTGATGAACTCTTGACTTCTGCAGGATGTACATAAGGAGATTTTACCGCTGCTGGCTTCTTCCCTTTTCTGTTAGCTTTCTTAATTTCTGAATTTTCATCAGGAGATACAACATCTAACACAGTAACTTCATTTGTGTTTAACCTGGGATTGAGCAATTTTTTCATGTTCAGTCTTAGCTTGTTCTTTGACCTAGTTTTAGGTCTCCAATATGATTTTTTTTCTCCCGACATTTTCAGCTCCTTTCCTTGATGCTGGATAGCAGCCAACTCCACTACTTCAAGTTTACTCCTCTTTCTGTTAGGTTTTGTTACTTTGCTGCCTGAAGTAGGAATTTCTCTGTAGGCTTCAGCTTCAACTGTAGTTTTTTCTACCTGCTCCTCTTCTAAAAGGTAACCTTCATCATCAGACAATATAGTAATGGTGCTTCTCTGTTTGACTTGCAATTCTTCTTCATGTACAGCCACCTTTTTTGTATCAACAGTTTTCATTTCATGAGGGACCTCTGTTGGTACCATGTGCTGTAGCAGCTGCTTTTGGTCTTCAAACAGTGAGTACTTGCCTTTTCTACTAGCTGAAAATACTTTAGTTTTATTATCCTCTTCCACTTGCTCTGATATTTTCTCAGTTTTGACCTCTTCTTTAACCTCCAGCTTAGGCTTCTGTCCTAATTTTCTCATTAAAACCTTACCCTTGTCAGCTTGCCTTTTAGGTTTTTGATCTTCTTGTTTGGTTTGAAAACCAGACCAAAAGATAAAAAAGTCCCAGGTCTTCCCTTCATGTTGCAAAACAGTGTTAATAATCAGTTTAATCAGCCCATGATGGAAGATTGATTGAGATGTATGATCTTCATGCTGTTAACGTTACTGGACATTTTCTGCAAGCTTTTCAAAAAGAAAAATGGCAAGCTCATCTTCGACACCCCCACCATGTGCTGCAAAAGCCTGAAGTGGTACTTGTATACATAAGCGTACCTTCCCTCACAAGTAACATAGCTCTGCAGTATGCTGATTGGCTCAACCCACTCCTTTCTGAAATTTTGAATAAGGATGCCTTTATTCCAATCAGGGATGACATTTGGTAAAATATATCTTTGTGGATCAAAGTCAAAAGGCAGCTTCTTGAACCATGGTTCACCTTCATTTTTAATCCCTGTGGCTTCTGAGAGCAGCTCTACTGTCAGCTTGAATTTGAGAGTATTAAAGGTCACCATGTCATTTTTTAAACTTTGAGCAAACTTACAGGACAGCTCTGTATTATGCCCATCTATCTTCTTAAAAAATTCCATCCAACCTGCTTGTTGA
Organism: Pseudotsuga menziesii; assembly: GCA_001517045.1. Lineage (NCBI taxonomy): Eukaryota > Viridiplantae > Streptophyta > Pinopsida > Pinales > Pinaceae > Pseudotsuga > Pseudotsuga menziesii. Next base: position 111,315 of record LPNX011058540.1, on the reverse strand, counting down.
AACAATTCAACACATCCAAGGAACTTTTCAAACCACCCTACATCAGTAGGTTCTGCTCTGTTAATTTTACCACTCTTGCCCATTTTCCTTCAGAGGATGAAACTGTATAAGTTTTTAGGATTCAATTAATGACCAGCCAGGTGATGTTTCCTTTCCAAAACCTTCAGGTTTCACAAACAGCTCTCTTTACTCTTTTCTGACAGTTCCTTTTGTTTTCTTAATACAGGCTGGGCTTATTTACAGTCATAAGAAATTTAGATCAATGAAGTATTCTAAACTCCTCACTGCCTCTGATAACTGTCATTCCATTTCAATCACTCTAATGACAGTCCATCTCCAGCATGAAACATAAAACCTGTGTATTTAGTATCATAACCTGCCAGAAACCTATATAGACAATCCCCGCACTTTAAAAGTTTACAAGAAAAATATCGACTGTCAACCTCTTAGATTAATTGCAGACTGTTCAGAGGTTAGATGAGAGGAATATAAGGCATAAATAATCTCAACCTTATCACTTTCATCTCTCAACAGTTTGAATCAAAATGATACTAGGCTTTCATCTGTCTTCAGACTTTTAACTCTTCGCTGCCTTCATCTGCTTTCAAAAACAATAAACTTCCACACCTAACAACTTAGGTCTCCCTGCAACTTTAAGTTTTCAGCTCCTTTTACATTGTTAATGAAACTAGACATCATGTACATTATTCATTCAGACCAGAGACTCTCCTTAAACTGCAAACATGAACCTTGCGTTGAAAAGACAAGGGTGATAGTCTTATACTCTGTTCATTTCTTATTTCAATCTTGACCTCAATACCAACTGCTCAGCTTTTAATCATGCAATGAAAACTAAGTGTTTAGGCTGTCTAGGGCTTCATATTGATGTTGCACCAGCAGCATTATTGATATTTAAATCCTCATGACATACACAGTTTTCGACCCTGCCTCTTTGAAACTTCAACAAGTGCATAGTCCAATAATAAACTAATTTTCAGTCTTCCTGTTAACAGAGCATCTCAACATGTCCCAGGTAGCTACTTCCTTGGATGAATTTTCATTTCATAGCACATTTTAACATTTACATCGATCAATTTTGATAAAACGAAGCCTGCCGAAAAAACCCCAAATTTGCAGATATATGGGTTTATCATGAAATACCTGTTAAATGCTCCACTAAAGTTGCTTTAAGCCAGTCTCCGAGCTGTTTAATGGCTGAACAGGTGTCTTGATGTGTTTGATTTGATTACAGATGTCAGAATAAAAAGCCCTAGTTTTCGGACCAACTGTAAAAACCCCCAATCGGCTTTGTAACTGCAATCTCCACTTTTTTAGGCTGCCACCGTCGTTCTATTAAGTCTTCTAACATCAAACATGCATGCATGTAACAATTCACCTCGCATTAGACTAAATTTCGATGCTACCTGTCAATCCCAACCGTATTAAGAGTAATGAAAGCCACGATTTGCTTCACGACCTGGAACCACTTGGAATCATGATAACTCTGGAGCTCACACGTAGCAAACAACTCACAGCTTGGGATTAGTCATTCAGCGTTTGAAATTATGACAAAAATTTGCTAGAAAACTGGGAATAATGAAGGCCGCAATATTCTTGTAGCACTCCTTCATTAATTTTTTATCCCAGCGCTACAAGAATAATTCTAGTGCTATTTTCTCGCGGATTTTCAGCTTTTTGGCATTTTGTGTGAGGTGTAAAAGTTTCTTGAGTAGTGATCATACATTATTAAGCTCGGAATAATCATTTGTGAATCCATGATTTGATAAAATGACTTTAAAACTCCTTCAACAAAAACAAACCTATGGCTTAAAACTAAAAATTTCAAAGGAGGCTCAAAAGTTCATGTAAACACTAAACAAAATTTCCTAAAGAAGGAAAAATCAAAATAAAGTAAATGAAATAACTGGAAAGAAGAAGGAAATCAAACCAAAATTGAAGAAACAAAATTCAGACTTAATATCTACTATCGGAGTAATTCCCTAGCATGGGCCACCAATTGAACATATAGGTTCTGAATGCTATCCTTGGTCCAAACATGGTGAAAATTTTCTCCAAAATGGTTCTCCTTCAAAAGGATCCCACTGATCAGAAACACCAAATCATTAGGCCTAATAAATTCAACATAATTGTTCTACATAAGTAACATAAAGCTTTTAGTTGAAACCTCAACTCTTCAAGCTACCTACCATCCTTAGTAGAAACAACACGAAGACATCCTCCATCTCTATGTAGTAGATAACTTTCAGCACAAATAAAAGCAAGCAGACAACAAGGTATCAGTTGCTACTGCAATTTATAACATGAAATACACATCTGGGTTACCAAAGAAGCTGAATGTAGAACATTAAAAATTTGAAACAATAATATCTTCAATACCTGCTATTGGAGCAATTCCCTAGCATGAGCCACCAAATTTAACATACAAGTTCTGTATGCTATCCTTGGTCCAAACAGGGTGAAAATTTTCTCCAAAATGGTTCTCCGTCAAGAATCAAAAGGCTCCCACTGATTAGAAACACCAAATCAACAGGCCTAATAAATTCAACATAATTGTTCTACTTAAGTAACATAAAGGTTTTAGTTGAAACTTGATACTTCAACTCTCCAAGCTACCTACCATCCTTAGTAGAAAAAGCGCGAAGAAATCCTCCATCTCTATGTAGTAGATAACTTTCAGCACAAATAAAAGCAAGCAAACAACAAGGTATCAGTTGCTGCCCACTGTAGCAACCAAAACATGAAGCAGAGGAGTAGTTTCAAACACCACTATGCACCCTAAACTGAATAGCATGCAATTCTTGTGTATCTCGACACAGGGAAAAATAATGAAGATTGTGGATTGCACTTACTCTATAAACATTACCAATATCCCCCACAGGAACACAAGCCATCGTTGAAATGATGGAAGCGGTGGGAATCTTGCACAACAAATTCCCAACTAACAATCTTGGAGATGAACTTGATGGCAGTGTGGCAGTCACTACACACACGAAGGTTTTGTATTATCCGGATAGTTGTCCCAGAGATTGTGCTGATGAGACCAAAAGCAATTGCAAGTTTCTCACTATGGTAATGGAAGGATGGATCTTGTGTGATATCATGTAGAACCTGGTTATTGTTAGTCCCATAACCTTCTTCCTCTATTTTTTTTTTAATCTCTCCAATTCTGCATATATCTCCTTTGTTTGGGGGTGAGATCTATCTCCTGCTAGAAATGTATGCATCCTGTTCTTCACCTGAATCCAGCTGCATCCTGGCTCCTTATTCACCCTCCTATCTTTCATCATTTTCCTTACTTGTGCTCTATCAGCCCATCTGCCTATGGAGATATAGATATTTGACAGTAACACATATTTTGCTGTGTCTTGTGGTTCCAACTTAAGGAGATATTCTACAGAACATTTTCCCAGCTCTACATTTCCATGGACTCTGCAACCACTTAGCAAGGTTCGCCACACCAAAGGACCAGGCTTAAATGGCATTTTGTTAATCAAAGACTCTACATCAGCTAATTGGCCATTACGAGCAAGAAGGTCAACCATGCAAGAGTAATGTTCCTCTCTTGGTGTGATGCCATGATCTCTAGCCATGGAATCAAAGTAGTAATGACCTTTTTCTATCATACCCCCATGACTGCATGCAGAAAGAATTCCAACGTAGGTGAGATGATTTGGCTTTATTCTTGCCAACAACATTTGTTCAAACAGTTCAATAGCTTGTTTTCCCTGCCCATGCTGGGCTAAACCTGTAATCATTGCATTCCATGTAATCACATCATGTTTATCGATTTTTTCAAACACTCTGCATGCATCCTCTATACTTGCACATTTCTCATACATGGTAACAAAAGCATTACATACAGACATATCTGAATCTGATCCATTCTTAAGGATTAGAGCATGAAACTGCTTTCCCTGTTCAAGACCTGCTAGGGTGGCACATGCCCTAAGAACACTGGAAAAGGTCATCTGATTCATCTTCATATCTGCAAGATGCATTTGGCAAGAGAGCTTCAAGGCCACTTCACTGTATCCATATTGAGCACATCTTGCAATCATTGTACTCCATGAAATTGCATCTCGGTTAGGTATTTCTCTAAAAGGTCCATATGCCTCCCCTAGGCTTCCACACTTTATATACATGGTAGCTAGGGCATTCATCAAAGCACCATCAAATTCAAATCCTATTTTGATTAAGTGGGCATGAACTTGTTTGCCTTTTTCAAGGGCTTATGGAAAGAGACATGCACTAAGGACATTGGCCAATGTGAACTGATTTAAGACCATGCCAGCATGTTGCATTTCCCAAAAAAGAACCAAGGCCTCATTATAACAACCATTTTGGATATAACCTGCAATCATCATATTCCATGAAGCAACATCTCGTTCAGTCATTCCAATGAACAGTCTGCATGCATCCTTTATATCCTTGCATTTTGCATACATGGTAACGAGGGTGTTTCCTACCAAAATATTTGTGTCTAGTCCAGCTTTTACGACAATGGAATGCAATTGTTTTCCTTTCTCAAGAGATTCTGGGCTAGAGCATGCATTAAGCAAACTAGTTAGAGTGACATGATTTGTCTGTATGCCTTCCATTTGCATTTCGTTGAAATGATAAAGAGCTTCCTTTGCATACCCATATTGGGCAAATCCTGCAATCATGGCATTCCATGAGATTAAGTTTTGTTTTGGAATTTTCTCAAAGACATTCCAGGCATAGTCTATGCTTCCACACTTAACATACATGCTCAATATGGCAGTCTCTGCAGAAATACCCATGTCATATACAATTTTTATTATTTGTGCATGGACTTGCTTTAACTTTTCCAATGAACTTATGCTTGCACATTTTATTCCTATTCAGTCCTTTGGCTAAAACCACGTTCTTGTAGGTTGATCACATACTCGGTGACAATCCAAGAGCTACAAGCTACAAAGAGCACGATATATAGTCCAAAATATCCTCGCCAGGTGCATCATAGGGCTTCCTCCATTGTATCATACAAAGAGCACGGGATCACAATGATAAATTTGCAGATCCAAGAGACAACTATGAGCAAACAGAACCTGCAACCTACAACAATGGCCCAATGGTTGGAATTTTAGCTAGACTTCAAGGTGGAAATGTTGGAGACAACCAGATTCTCCTAGGTATTATTGTTTTATAGGATGAAATTATTTTGGTTCCAGTTTGTTTCAGTGATATTGATGGTGATGCTTTTAATGGCTGTTCTTCTGGTAGTGACTGTGCCAAAGCCTGGATCAGATTCAACATCTTCTGCTCCAACTACAGTTCCAAAGCCAAAGCCAAAGCCCTCTCCTGCACCTAAACAGAGTTCTCTTCCTACTTCCCCACAGAGTAAGTCCTCTGAATCTTAAAATTTGGCCACCACAATTCAACTTCAGTAGGAATGAGCCAGGGGTAAAAATAATGTAGTGCCACATATCCTGGACAAACAGGGGAAAATCAATGATAGTTTTTGATTTTGCAATTAAATCTATATTAAAAATAACATATTAGCTCATCCAGTTCTTATGTTTTATTGTTTTACCTTAATTTTTTTGCACTTAGTGGCATTTTACAGAAATAAAATGTTTGTTTGTAGATATTTGAGAAAAGAACTAATTTTTTTTATTGTGCTATGAAAATACTGATTTTCATCCAATAATGTGGGATAAATCTATGCAACTCCTGCTATAATAATGACTTGGTGATTATTCAATACAAAAACAGTACTGATGCTGCTTTATTGTTAACAATCTGCAGAAAATGTTAGCCTGGCTATCTCGCAGAAGCTCACGACTTCTTGGAGTCAGTCAGGAACTACTTATTATAGATATGTTGCATCTATCACAAATAGATCTCCACACTAGACACTGACAGCTATTAGCTTCTCTATCCAAAGATTGTATGGTCCTTTATGGCGTCTCTCCAAACTAGATGCCAACAATACGTATTCATTTCCTAAGTGGTTAACAATGAGAGCCTAAGAATAATTTGTGATGAGACTGTTTGTCATGCACCTCCTCCATTATACTATCGCGTCTCCCTTGTTTGGATGTGGTCTTCTTGGGCATGGAATCACTTCCTGAAATATACCAAAATCAATAAAACCTTAGATTTTTGGAATTCTAGATCTCCAACAACTACGGAACCCTATATCCTTGAATTCTCTAGTCTTCTTGTAACATTTAAATTCTAAGTTTATTCATGTAACTTGTAATTTTTTATCCTTGGATTCCAAAACCATAAATCTTTAGAGGTTTGGATTGTAGATCTTGTATATCTGCCAATTTCCTAGGTTTGAAGATGTAAAATCCACTAAAAGTTAAGTGCAGTAAATATATTTTCTTCGTAAGGACCATATGATCATGTAGTGCTTATTGCACAGTTTTTCTCTCCCTTGATATATCTTGAAGAATTTTTGACATGAAGAAAAGTTTTTGGCACCAAGATGTTTGAGACAAATGTGAACAAAGTTGTCACTTCAGCTTCATACGGTGTAAGTGGAAGCTTGTCTTCACCTCCACCAACTCATGTCTCAAGGTGAACTAAACTGATGATAGCATGATTCCATTATTGGTCACATAGAATATATGGTAGATTACGATTAGTCTCTAATGTAAATAAGAAAGGGCATTAGCCCGAGGGACCATGAACCATTGTAAGTTTTATATATAATAACCTTTTCCTTTCATTTTGAAAGACATAATGAAAGGTATAAGTTTTGTTTAGATTTCAAATGTTTGATATGATGGTTTACCTTATGATTGCCCTGAAAGTGACATGGCACCAGTTGTCTCTTCCTCTTGTCAATTTTCAATAAGTAAATGTGATAACGTAGATCTGATTTTGCACTATAGTAATAGATATAATAATTACAGATTTGATTTCTCAAGTACCATAGTCGCTTCTTGTTGAATATATGTGTAAAGTGATAGAACTACAATAGAAAATATTTCCTTTTGAAGTAGCATAGGTATTCCCATTGGAAGGAAAAAGATATAGACCGGGAAGAAAGACGTAGGCAAGGAGGTTGTCCACTGACTCCTCATGAGACGCGCCTTTTTCTAAAGGTGCTGGGCTATCCAGCTTCAACTAAAATTTATATAGTAGCAAGGGAACTTTTCAGCAATGGCAGTTTAGAATCCCTCAACAAACATTTTCCCAATGTGTACTCACATGCAACTCTTGCAACTGAGGAGGAACTTGCCTCAATCAAATAGTTTCAAAATAGATTGGCAGGATTGGATTACATAATGGTTTTGGAAAGTGATGTATTCATATACACCTATGATGGCAACATGCCCAAAGTTGTCCATGGTGTTCTGCTCGAGCCCTAAGCTTTGCACCTCAAAATTAGAATCAATTTGCTAGACTCTTTGAAAATTCAATATCTAAATGTGCAAAAATAGAACTTGGAATGCTTCACATTTGAAATTGCTGCAACTTGCTCAATTTAATCTTGTAACTTGGTCAATCGGTGAAATTATTATGTGTTTGCCAATGATGTTGTTTTTCTTATTAATAGGCTATGCTGGTTAGGCAATGATAGATACTGGACTACCTGTTTCTCTCTTCTTCAGATTAGTATGTGGGGTTTGTATTTTGCTCTCTTTATCTTTGCTTCATGTTAATATTGGGGATTTGTATTTTGCTTTATTATTTTCATGATAAAACACAATTTTATATCAGGTTTCATTTGTTCTATTTCATCAATGGTTTGCAGTTTCATATCAATCCGATCTTGCTTTCCTCTATCACATTGAGGCGTGTAGCTCAGTTGGGGATCTCAGCTTGCCTCTGGTTCAGGAATTCCACAAGCATTTGCTCAAAACCTTCTTCAATGGACATTAGGTTCACAATGAAAGTGCCAACCATCAACTGAGTAGGAATAGAAAAATAAACTGCATTACTGTAACAACCATGAGTCTAACAACCATTATGGGTCCATTACTGGTTCTTGGAACCTTCTTCATTTAAAATGATGGGTCGTTGTACTGGTTTATGCTTTCATTTATATGTAACACATACTTGCAAGAGTGCTCCTGATTTTTATTTCTGATTTTTATTGTAAGAGTGCTCCTGAATAGCGTTGGGATCTCCATAAATTCTCCTTTGGCACACAGTATATATATTTATTCCCCATTCACCTCTCTCAACATTAGCACAGAATATATATTTATTCTCCATTTTTTTTGGCTCACTTCAATGTTGCATTTTTTTTTCTCGCTTACCCGCTAACAATTACCTTAACGGTGTATTATTGCACCTTCCTTGGGGCAATTGCTAGTTTTATTGATTTTATTAATCAATTATTATGCTTTGCAATGTGAATAGACTTTAATATTAAATTATATATATAAATATAAATATAAAGTAGTTTTCTGGTTTATAAAATTGTCAAGTTCATAATTTTATTCCACATTAATGTTAAGGTTTTATCTTCACAATTACATATAAAAAAAAGTTTAAAATAGAAAAAACTAATGTAAATTTCAAACAGAGTAAGGAATGCCCCTCTTTAAATACAAAAAGGTTTATTAAGGTGTTACTTTAGTGTAATTAATTTGGGTTATATAATTAATATGTACACAAATTTATTTGTTTTTTAAAATTTTTATGTGGAAATTTTATAGAGAGAGTTTTTTAGGTTTTATTTTTTATTGTTTTTCTTAAATATAGTAGAAATTTTATGAAGAATTTTGATTATATATAATATATATGGGGTTAAATTTAGTTTGGAAAGAATTTTGAAGGCCGCTACTTGTGGTTGAGAGGAATGTTGTTATATTCTTCACTTGAGTTCAAATCTCATTATGTGACATGTTATGTGAGTGATTTTGATGACTTAAAAGTCTTAGATTCAGGTTTCTTAACCAATGATTAAAAATGAACTAATCCCAAATAACATGCATATCTAAAAATAAAAATAATGGTAATTTGTTTGAAACAATATACTTTTAGAAAAGAAATCATAAATTTAATTATTTTAATATAGTTTTCTTAAAAAAATTCAAAACTATACATCTTGGAGATTGGCAAAGGTAAAGTACTCTACACTTGGGGTTTGGAATATTTTAATATATTTTTCTTAAAATTTTTCAAAACCATATATTATGGGAAGACCCCTTTTAGAATATAATGCAATTTTATTGGAAGGTGTGGGCTTCCCATAAAATTGGAAGGTGTGGGTTTCCTATATAGGAAACCCCACGATGGTATCTCTTCGACACGGAATATAAATTTGACCGGAGCGAATGTTATTGGAGCGAGCGAAGGTTAACTCAGTTTTAATGGAGTCTTCTTGATTTTTCGAGCTGTAATCGTGGCCGTCGATGCGTATTGTTCCGTGCGATGGCATGATTGTACCCTGCAGTCGCTTTTAATCATTGATGCTGTCTATTTGACACGTTATTCACCATAGTTAATGCATGGCATTATGGCGTGAGTGAGGTTTGTTTCGGCTTTGTTGTTTCGACGTGGGTGTTGGGCCGGGCCTTTGGTGATGCAGGTGATGCATATTGGTTGGGCTCTGGTTGTGGCGTTGCGGGTGCTGCATTTTTTTTGGCGGGGTTTTTTTCTCCTGCGATGAGGGTGCCGCTTTTTGACCATTAATCCGGTGGAGTGGTGGCATCTGTTTTTTTCTTCAGGGATTTGGCTTGGTTTATCTCATGCCTGGTCAGGTTTTGTGATTCCTCTGGAGCCCGGATTTTCTTTCTATGGGTTCGTTCCTTTGCGGTCGGATTCTGTTGTGAGTGAGGTTAGAAATGTTCTGGTGAAGTTTGTTGGGGTTTTCTCCGGACTGTCTTGGTATTTGAGGTATCCAAGAAGCTCGCCTTGGCATTCGGCTCTGCTGGTACTTCTAGCCCTGGTAGGCTATCCAATCTTCCTCTGGTCGCTGACAGCGTGAGATTGTGGAGAGGAAATCCACAATCGAGCGGGCGAAGGTTAACTCAGTTTTATTGGAGTCTTCTTGATTTTTCGAGCTGTAATCGTGGCCGTCGATGCGTATCGTTCTGTGCGATGGCATGATTGTACCCTGCAGTCGCTTTTAATCATTGATGCTGTCTATTTGACACGTTATTCACCATAGTTAATGCATGGCATTATGGTGTGAGTGATGTTTGTTTCGGCTTTGTTGTTTCGACGTGGGTGCTGGGCCGGGCCTTTGGTGCTGCAGGTGATGCATATTGGTTGGGCTCTGGTTGTGGCGTTGCGGGAGCTGCATTTTTTGGCCGGGGTTTTTTCTCCTGCGTTGAGGGTGCCGCTTTTTGACCATTAATCCGGTGGAGTGGTGGCATCTGTTTTTTCTTCAGGGATTTGACTTGGTTATCTCATGCCTGGTCAGGTTTTGTGATTCCTTTGGAGCCCGGATTTTCTTTCTGTGGGTTCGTTCCTTTGCGGTCGGATTCTGTTGTGAGTGAGGTTAGAAATGTTCTGGTGAAGTTTGTTGGGGTTTTCTCCGGACTGTCTTGGTATTTGAGGTATCCAATAAGCTCGCCTTGGCATTCGGCTCTGCTGGAACTTCTAGCCCTGGTGGATTGCATTGGGCCATCGCTTACGGGAATGGACTTCAGCATCAGGATGGCAATTTAGTGATTTCCTTCTTTTAATCCGGTAAGCTCGGCTTTCCTAGGTTCTTCTTTTTATAAGATTTCTGTTTCAAGCCGTGATTTAATAGATTTCTGAGGGTTCGGCTTTATCTGCGATCACTGGTTCTATCCGGACTTTGGATTCTGGATTTTTTTCTTTGGATAAAGGCTTCTCGATAGACTTTGGGTTTGCTGTCTGTTCTATGCAATAGATTATGTTCTGCATTTATCTGAATCTTTGGTAGAGTTATGGGTTTGTGGGCAATGGGGTTTTGACTGAATATCAGAGGAGAAGGTACTGTGTGCTGCTTTTACAGGGGACAGTAGGTGAAGATATTTGGTTAATTTTTATTGGTCTCCTGGGGTCTTCTTTTTGGAATGCTAAGATCTCTGGTATTAGTTCGATGTGTGTTCTTTTACCTGATCTGTCATTCTAGTTTCCGGTCTGGCTTTTGACTGGGGGGTTTTTTTTTGCGCCATTTCATGTCGCTGCGAGCGCTCAAATCCCTGGCTCGCACTCCGCCTGGGCAATTGCAATGCTCCAAGAAGTGCATTGGAGTGGAGAAGAGACTCTCTGCTACATATCTGCCACTCAATTTGGATGGTTCGGGGACTGACATTGGTAGGGATGACCTATTGACTAGAGTTTCTTCTCAGGATTCTTTGGAGGATGCTGGTATGGGTGGGGGCCTTATGCCTAACCCAATTCCATGCATGGCTGGTTTTGATTCTTTGGGTAGACCGTTGTGCTCTCTTTTGAATTCAGGGGATGAGCCTTCTGCTGATGGGGATTATTCCTTTAAGAAAGTCTTGGATCTTAGGGATGATACCTCTCTTAATTCTCATCAGCCTGGACAGTGTTCATTGGCTGGGGATGGGACTCATATTTCTGATTTAGATGCTCTTGGCTTTTCCCCAACTTGTTTGGGAGGATGTGAGAATCCCTTACCTGCTGGTCAGCCTGGGATTAATTGTTTGGATGGTTTTTTACTTTCCTCTCCTAAGCAGGGTCATTCTTTCGGTTTTAATCATTGTGAAAAGGCTCATGGGCATATTATAGGTTCTCAGACGGATTACCCGGTTAATCAGCTAAAGGGGATGGTACTTGAGGATAGTATCATTGGAGAGCCTGTTGTCAAATCACCAAAATATTTGGATCCTGTTACTGATTTGGTTTCTGAACAGCCTTTGGTTCCTGATCCTGAGCCTTGTTATTCTGGTCAATTTGTTTCATCTAAGCCTAAGAGGAGGATCCCTAAACCTATCAAGCAAACAAAGCCAGTCTTAATGACTTTGGGGGAAGATGTGCTCTTAAACGATATAGTTCTGACTAATGCTGTGACTTTGGTTGGAAGGTTTAGTAGGCGAAATTATAATGCAGACACTCTTCGTGGGTGGGCTTTTAGGGT
>LPNX011058540.1:85135-96733 GCA_001517045.1 Pseudotsuga menziesii | reverse complement strand
ATTTTTAGCTGGTTTCTTTTCACTGGTAAAGCATTGACTTGGGATGTTCTTTGTTTGAGAGGTAGAGAGGGTCCTGGAAGATGCTATCTATGCAAACAGAGTTGCAAATCCAATCTCCATATAGCTGTAGAATGCCCTTTTACACAATCTGTTTGGTCTATCATTGAGGATCATTTATCCATTATTAATCTTTGGAATGGAGACTCCCTCTCTGAATGTTTTAAAAATTGGTGCCTGTTATCAGCTGTAAACTCCATAAAAACTTTACCCATCATTGTCCTATGGTTTATTTGGAAAGCAAGAAATAGATCTTGCTTTGAGGATTGTGACTCCTCTCCTGCATAGGTTTCAAGCTATAGTCTAGGCATGCTGAAGAACATACCTCCGACTCTTCCTGTGATCTCTATTAGATCTATTGTGGTAGAGGATATTGATCATTCTTTTGCTTGGGGATACTTTGATGGATCTGCTGCTGGGGATCCAATGCTTTGTGGGGCTAGAGGTATTCTGTACCTTTCTGATAGGCATTTTATATCTTTCAAAGCAGGTTTAGGTTTGGGCACAAACAATTATGCAGAACTGTGTGCACTTAAGCTTCTCCTTAGGCTAGCTAGGCTGCATAATTTGGATAAACTTCAAATTTTTGGAGACTCACAGCTTGTTATTAATTGGGTATCTGGTAAATACAAATTACAAAATCTTGAACTCTCCTTGATTCTTCAAGATGTTCATTATTTATCGGACAGGTTTGAATTTGTATCTTACAACCACATTTATAGGGAAAGGAATTCCAAAGCAGATTTGTTGGCTAAAGCAGGGGGTAATCTTCATGAAGGTTTTTGGAATATTTTGGAACAGAATGAGGCAGCATCCACAGAAATATTTCAGGTTTTCTAAAGGTACTGTAACACGCTGTCTGTCATAGGACAGATTGCCGGTTCTTGGTGACTCTCAGATATGATGCCATGGCTGATATTTACAAGCATTTTCTAGCATTTGGTGATCTCAAGCAACAATATTTAGAGCTGGACCTGCGGGCTGTTAGGCCTCTTATTATGGTTCTGAAAGTTTTGTTTTGGAAATAATATTTTCATATTTGGATGGTCTGGATCAGACAAATTTTTTTGCAGCTGTTTCTCATCAGCATAAGATTTTTTATGAGACTTTATCAGCATGCTAGTTCTGCTCTGATATCTTTGCTTTAGATCACTTGGTCCCTTATTGATCTGACCTGATTTATCAGGAGTGATGATATAAGTCTTCTATGATCAGACTTAGTTATTTTTTGTTCTCTTTCTGTTGGAAAGTACTATTGGTATGATGCATGTATATGTACTTTAGATTTGGATTGTGGATTTGTGCTCTTTCTGAGGCAAATTTGTTTTGACAACTTCTTAGTTGTTTTTTTGTAAAATGGACTATGAAGGCCATCTACTAATTGTGAATAAAGTATTTACGAATTTTTTCCTTGGAAAAAAAAAGGAAACCCCACTATGTAATCTTATTGGTATCACGATTTTCAAAATTAGTTTGCATAACCGCATCTTATATGTAGATTTCTCTTCTTTCATAATATAAGATAACAAATTTGTTTAAAAAGATTTAAATTTAATCTAAATAAGATATATGCAATAATTAAGATAACAAATTTGTTTAAAAAGATTTAAATTTAATCTAAATAATATGCAATAATTAAGATAACAAATTTGTTTAAAAAGATTTAAATTTAATCTAAATAAGATATATGCAATCATTTAGGTGGTGTCTTTTAATTTCCTTTCCAGGTTAGACCCAAACCATGCCCATTTATTAAAATTGGGTTCATGACACTCCTAAACCCGATTTTCAATGATTAGATCAGTATAGTGAGGTTAAATGATTAGATCAGTATAGTGAGGTTACTATAAGGTCTTAGTGTGGAATATTACTTTCCCAAATCAAGAATCGTTTTGAAATTCGAAAGAACATCGTTTATCTCCATAATACTCTCGTTCACTTTTTATGAAATTTCTAGGAAATGTCTAACCTAAATATTTGCTAAACTCTACCCAAGAAATGTGTAACTCAAATGTGAGCCAAACTCTATATGCTTGAGCCAAACTATTTTTAATGGAAATGTTTATGCTTAACCCAAACTCTATGAAGGAAATGTCTACGAATGACTCAATGTATACAAGAAGTCTAAGATCCTACATATCAAAATTAGCATTTTTTTAATATTTTTATCTCATTATAATATCTAAAATATATTAAGATAATATGAAATGGGTAGGAAGATATATCCACATAGGTCTAAGTGTGTAAGATAATACTTTCACATATAGAAAAAACATTAGTATTATAATATAATAATGTTTACATGGTTAAAACCATTAAAGAGAGAAATACTCTATTATCCAAACCAAACAATCATTTATGGCAATTAATTAATGCAAAAAAAATAGTTTACTTGAACATCTCTTATAGCCAATCATCAACAAATGATCCTCTTTGCTTTTTAAATAGAGATCATGACTCAATTGGTTGTTAAGACACATATCCAGTGTCCTTAATCTTAAGGAGATGTTTACTGTAGGATCACTCATGTGCAGGACATGGTTGTGTCCGGTGAATAACTAAAATACAAAAGCATACTAAAGAAACACACTAAATAGTCTAACATTACAATAGACCAAGTTAATTTTTAACTAACTACTAGCATTGGAATATCATAACTTCCCCCTTAAGAACAACTTTGGATAGGATTGAAGGAATTATGAAGTGACAACAAAAGAAGGAAGAAGGAATTAAATTCTACCCCCCCTTAATGGTTGCTTCTTGAACTCTGAATGTAGACTTAAGCATTAAGAACTTTGCTTTTGGGACGGGCTTTGTGAAAATGTTAACAATATTTATCACATGTATGGAAATATAGTGCTTGAAGAGTGTGCTCCTAAAGAAGCTTCTAAATGAAGTGCATGAGTAACTTAATGTGTTTCTTGCATTGTTATTGAATGAGTTCCTTGGCATGCTAAATAGCACCTTGATTATCACACCAGAGTGTGGTTGGATGCTTCTATTGGAATCCAAAGTCTAAAAGGACCTATATAAACTTATTGTCTAAAAAAAATAGCTACTTGATACTACACTTCTATTGAAGAATAAGAAAGAGCATTTTATTTCTCGCAAATCCAAGCAATAGGTTCAAAATCAAGGTCGAATACAAAACTTGTAGTAGATTCTAATCATTAGGGTCATTGACCCAGTCAAAATCTATAAAACCAACACATTGAGGAGTTTCCCTTGAAGTATACTATAGACCAAACTAAAATGTATCTTAGATAAACCAAAGTATCCTTTGTTGCTTCCTAATGGCTTATGTAGGGTTGTTTCATATACCAGGTACAAGGTCAACATGAAAGAAGGCGTTAAGAAGAGTGTGAGTTAAATGCAAAACACTAATGATTAATTGCTGATATATAATGGCATCCAGTTTGTGTGAAGTTCAAGTGGTAGAGAGTATAAGTACATACTAAAAATGAGATGGGTCGGTTTAAAGTTCTCATTGTGAAAGCAATGAAGAAGGTCATATGCATACTTTGGTATGGAAAGATAAATACTTTTTTCATATTTCCAAAACTTACAGGCCACGAAATTAGTGCAAGTATCCTAAGTATGCCATTACAAAGTTTTTTCTAAGGTTGGATTTCACACGGGTTAGAATTTTGGGGTTGTTACCAATTAGTATAAGGTCATCAATGTAAATTAAAAGTATGATATGATGGTCACCTCAGTTGGTATAGACATTAGGGTTAGAGTGGCATCTAGAAAACTTTACGGTCAAGGATGAAATGGTCCATGCTTCCATACCAAGATTGAGGAGCTTTCTTGAGGCCATAGAGATATTTCTTGAGGTGACATATAAGGATGGAGTCACCTTGAACAAATCTAAGATCTTGTTCCATATAAATTTATTCTTTGAAATACTCATACAAGGGCATAGATTTGGCATCCTTTTGATGGATCTCCCATCCACATGAAGTTGCAAGTGAAGGAACAAGGTGAATGAATTTCATTCTAGTAACATGGACAAAGTTTTCATTGTAGTCAATGCAGGTTCTTCACGTGAAAAAACTTTGGCGACTAAATGGGCCTTGTGTTAGTCAACACTACCATCTAAGGCATAAATTAGTCCTTAAAATCCATTTGCATGTTACAAGTTTTCATTCTTTCGAAAAGGGACTATATACAAAGTATCATTCACCATTAAGGAACACATTATTCATTCATGGATGCGTCCCACTTTAGATGGATAGAAGATTTTAAATGTTTCCAAATATGGAGTCTCTACAACCTAAGACAAAATAAAAGAGGCTCACTACAAATTTAATATTGTACCCAACCACTCCTATAACACTATTGAGGTGATGGGGTACTCCAATTTTCACTTCTCATTTTTTCTTTAATCATTTCAACATACATTTTATGGATGATTATAAATACCATACAAAAGTGAGCTACAATACCATTGATTAACTAATTACTATGCATTCGATCATAACCATGTTAATTTCATTATGTAAACAAAATTGACAAATCCAAAGAAACATTCAAATGCATGTTATAACATAAATAATTGACATTTCAGAATAGAATTATAAACATGCATATTCAAGGAACTTAATATTTATGAAAAGGTCCACCAAATAGTTGCAAGTAAAAGATGTTTCTCTCTATTAAAACATATCCCATTTTAATTACAATAACATCGACAATTATATGTATGAAATATATAAATATAAATATGTGTGTGTGTGTGTGTGTGCGTGTACAGTAAAATAATGAATGATATAAAGTTACAATAGGAATTCTAATATATATAGCACTTTGGTGACTATTTGTAAGAGTTATACCCTTTAATCAAATTTAATTAATTAATATACATTTAATGATTATTAGTATCTATTAATATTAAATGTTTATGATTATTTAGTATTTTATTCATTACATTGAAACCCTCTTAAAAATGTTTCATTCTTGAAGCATTGTAATTTATTTACTCTTATAATTCCATGAATAATTTGTCCTCAAAGCGGTGATAAGGTTACTCAAGTTAATTGTTCTCATTCTCGACTTTATCCTCATCATTAGGAATGCATCCTATATTTTTTCTTCAGTATCTGACTCACTCATTGTCTGAGATATTCAAAATATGTAAGTTTCCTTTTATTGGCCATTGCTCCAATCTCATCTTTACTTCGAATGACATAACTGTAGATAATGATGACAACGAATTTCCCAAAAAGAAAGGAGTTGGAATTTTTTGAGTTTAGCAACAATTGATTTTGTCCTAGTTTATGGATTTAGCATTATCCAGTTTTTTGTATTTTGATTTTTTGTTGCTTTAAGGTAACAAAAGTTAGAATGAACAATTGTATATGGCTATGTGTAATTCCATAGAGGCAATAAATGATATTGAAGAATTGATGTGAATCCATAAGAGAAGAATAGCGATATGTTGCTGCAAAGAAGATTGTAATCTCCATCTTCCAATAACAAGAAGACCAATACACTTACTTTGTGGATGTTTCCCTCTCAATGGTTTTACCACGTTAAATATCTATGTTCATTATTATGTGTTTGTCATTATTCTTTGTTTATTTTGTTTGATCTTTGTGTTGTTCAAATCTTCCGATATAACAAGTTGTATAAGATATGAATTACTGGAGATCAAGGCGAAGAAGAACCAAAGTCCAAGATTGAATATGGTTACTTGAGAAAATGGACAAGGTACAGAGTGTGAAGTTTGAGGTGGAGAAGTTCAACGGGAAGATAAATTTTGAGCTATGGAAACTCAAGATAAAAGATCTGCTTGTGCAACAAGGGTTGCTAAAAGCTTGGCCGGGAAAATAAAAAAGGCCAACAGACATGTCG
Source organism: Pseudotsuga menziesii (assembly GCA_001517045.1). Taxonomy (NCBI): domain Eukaryota; kingdom Viridiplantae; phylum Streptophyta; class Pinopsida; order Pinales; family Pinaceae; genus Pseudotsuga; species Pseudotsuga menziesii. The sequence continues at coordinate 90,820 of LPNX011058540.1, read as the reverse complement.
AGTGAATACTGGGAGGATCTGAATTCGAAATCCCTCAATACCATTTGGTTTTGTTTAGAAAATGATGTCTTGTTTAACATTGTTGAAGAAGATTCAACTACAGGCTTATGGGTTAAATTGGAAAGCCTGTATATGACCAAATCCATGACCAAAAAAATATTTCTGAAGAGGAATCTATAGACCCTGAGAATGAATAATGGTTAGAAGATCCATGATCATTTGAATACCTTCAATGATCTGGTATGCCAGCTAACTAGTGTGGATGCAAAGCTTGATGATGAAGACAAGGAAATAGCCTTGCTGCATACGCTTCCTGATTCATGGGATCATCTGATTACCTCTATGTCATTTAGTAATCCAAAATCCTTTGATTATGACACTGTTGTTGGAACCTTGTTATTATAAGAGAAATGGAGGAAGAATAATCAAGAAACTTTTTCATCAGCAACAATAGTGACTAGAGGTCTATCAAGTGAATGAGAGCAAAGTTCGAGACATACATCTAGGTCGAAGTCAAAAGTAAAGAAGGTCAAGATTAGGTGTTGGTTTTGCAACAAATCAAGTCATCTAAAGAAATATTGTTGGAAGAGAAAAGGATCCAAGGAAGATTCATCCCAAGATCATTCCATGAAGGAAGAAAACGTAGTAGAACCAAGTCCAAAAATGGTTGATGAGGTACTATCTATTTCCAATGTCCACTAACATCAAAATAATTGTCTATTGGATTATGTTGCCTCTCACCATATGTGTCTCGTATGAGTTGGTTTTCATCATATCAATCAATTGATGATGGAGTTGTTTATATGGGAAATGATATTTCTTATAAAATTCTCGGAATTGAAAGTGTCAAAATCAGGATGTATTATTGCACTGTGAAAACATTGAATGAGGTGAGGCATGTTCCTGAACTAAGAAAGAATCTGATATATGTGGGAGTTCTAAATGCTGCTTGTTACAAGTTTGTGGTTCAAGGTGGAGTTATGAAGTTGTCCAAGGGCATCTTAGTTGTCATGAAAGCAATACGGATTGGGAACCTGTACAAACTATAAAGGGAGTTCTGACGTAAGTGAGGTAGCAGTTGTGTTTGAAGTGCAAGTTACCCGACTCATCTATGGCACCAATGCTTGGGACATATGAGCAAGACAGGACTGAAGGTACTTATGGATAATAAATTAATCCCCAGTATAAAATTTCTGGATTTTAATTTCTGCAAGCACCGTGTGTTTGGTAAAAAATACAGGACAAAGTTTAAAGCTGGAATGCATGTTAGAAAATGTATCCTAGATTACATTCACTCCGATGTTTGGGTTCCATCCCCTACAATTTCCTAAGGAGGATCTTCATACTTTGTGACATTTATATATGATTATTCTAGGAAGGTTTGGATCTATTTATTAAAAAGAAAAGATGATGTGTTTAATGTATTTAAGAAGTTTAGGGACTTGGCTGAAAAAAACACAAGTAGGATGTAATACCCTGTGTGATAGGCCCCAAACATATGTAATGTGTAATTGTTTATTATTGTGGGACAAGGTGCCGAAAAAAGGGTCTTTAAGGACCTAGAAATATTATTATTATTTTGTAAATAATTAATTAATAAAAAAACTAGCACATCAGGGACCACTAAAAGAGTATGAAAGTCCTAGATCCATAATGTGAGGGGGAATGGGGTCATTCCTAGCACTTAAGAACTTGTTTGGTTGATCTTGGTCCATATTTATGCCTTGGTGGATTTATTAGTTAATGACCATCCAAACATTGTACATCAGACCCAACTTTTGATTATTTTAGCTTATGTTGGTATTATTAAGCCTAATTCATGATTTAATGGGCCTCCTTAGTGTTTGGGTGGGTGACCCTTGTTGATTTATCCCATTTGGTGGTTTTGTAACTCCTTTGTGGAGGTTAGACTTGGTTTTGTAACTCCCATTTGCACAAGTGTTCTCTCACTGGCTATTTTTTTAGCCTTAACACCTCAAAAGTTGTGTGAATAATTATGTAATTCCTTGTGTAAATACTTGTGTAAATATTTGTGTAACTCTTGTATAATTCCTTGTGTAATCCCACCCTTTTCTATTTTGGGAATACGCCTTGCCTTTTGTGACACCTCACCTCATTAATTTTGATTCCTCTTCATGGATGACGTGTTCACACATGAATTTGGGTTGGGTGGAGTGGCTTGGAGTCACTCCCCTTGAATTTTGAATTGCTTGGGTTGGATTAGAGTTAACCTCTTGTGGTTGAATTAACCCCTTTGGATTGACTCAAGTTGGCTTACCTTGGTTTGGTTTGACCCCATTGAGTTAGAATTACCTTCTTTGGTCTATAAATCCATGTTTGATATCCTTAGTTTGGGGGTAGTTATTTTTCATGGTTCTTTTATATGTTTGTTGATTATGGTTGTTCATATCTTTGATGGTGAGATCTTGGTAATCTTGTGAGCTTGTAAAACCATGAATTCTCTAATATGTGAATAAATTTTGTGCTTGAAGCACCGTGATCTTGTATGATATTTGCGGTAACCTCGAAATACTCTGGTGTAGTCTCTCTGTTTCCACTATGTGGATCTGTCCTAGAACTGCACAGAACTCATGATGGTGAATGGTGATATCCCAATGGTCTAGGGGGTCTAGATTACCATTGTGCCTAGTAGTGGGGTGGAAGAGGAAGTATGTGGTGAGGAATAGATTTTTGGATTCTCAAAATAATACTTGAGCTATTATTGAGTGAACCTATGTTGTGTATTTTTGGCTTCAACTTGGTGGTATCATGTCAAAGTGATATCTGGCTTGGCAGTGCCAAAGGATGGGTGGAACGTGGTCTAGATGATGTCAGTTACACATTGATAAGATAAGTGATTTATCTCATGTTTACTTAATTTAATTGGCTTTGATATGATTTATTTATTGATGCACATGAAATTTTTGATGAAACATATGAGTTATTTGTGGAATACATTTCTCACAGAATTCAATCTATTTATGCAAGTAAATATTATGAAGGAATTGGAAGCTAGTTTTTGGAATTTTGTGCACAAATTGTTTGAGGAAATAATTATTTCGTACCTTTGATACATAACTGATATTTCTTCCCCTGTTATTTATATAATGTGTATTTTTATGTTATAGTAACCTCGTAATGGTTTAAGACACTTCTCTTTGATACTTCTACCTTTTATGAAGAAACTAGTGCTTTGACCAGACTGTTTGGCATAGTTTGGAGACTTGCCACATGAAGTGCTTGTAAAAATGATTGAGTGTTAATTTTATATTTATGTTTGATAAATAATCTTGAAATGGGTGTGATTGTTAGGATTATTAATCCTCCCTTGTCCAAATTTGGTCATATGTCTAAATCGGGAGTCATGTCTAAATCGGGAGTCCATCCAGTCTATTTATAGTCATTAGCACCATTGGGTAAACTTGACCTAATTGGGGCACATGTTTCAGTTACTAAAGTGTGGGGAATACTAATTGAGGCTCACTTCCACTTATTGCACTTGATTGCATAAGTTTAGGAGCCTCCTAGATCAATCCCTACAATTTAGGAAGCCACTGGGAGTGCCAAAACCAACCAAGGTCAGTTCACTTCAGTTAATGACTAGTCAAGCTAAGTTAGGAGTCAGTTACATTCAGTTTTAGTCCTCTACATTTAGTTAGCACTAGGTTTACTTGATTGCACACATGTGGGGCACATTTCTCACCTACCACAGTCAGTTAACCATTAGTCAACACTAAATGTAACACTTGGTTGTGTTTTAGAGCTCCGATGAACTTCAGTTATGGTTTAGACAAGGACAGTTAACTACTGGGTCCTCTGATAGTGATTTAGACAAAGTCTTGGTTACCTACAGTCAAGTAGAGTCTAATCAATTCAAACTTCCTCATGTGGATTTGAATTGCTTGTGGCTATTAAATCCATTTTACTTCATTGTAATTATCATTCAGATTACTTTTTTGATTAATGAAAGCATTCACAGCTACAAGCCTTTTACACTGTTTCATTCTTCAATTGCTGAGTAAATTGTGAGATCTTCTTTGTGAGTTGTGTATTTTTCTACAGATCTATATGCTCAAATTTACATGGTATCAGAGCCTCGACGGACAAGGCACTTCTCCTCCTCAGATCTCCTACTGGATCATTTTTTTTTGTTTTGCAGGTACAACTTCGAAATGATTTCATCTCTGATGAGACAAGGTCTCTGTCGGGTGTCTATTGGACTCGGTAAAGAGTGTTTTAGTAAGATTAATTGACTGAATAAAATTGATGGAGATTTTGGAACAATAGCAATGAGTCTTTCTCCTAGATTGCGCTACCTCATTAGATCTATTGAAGACCCGAAGGAACTCTGGACAAGATTGGACAGAAAATTTGGAATGATTTATGAGGATCATAATAGCACTTTGGAGAGAACATCCAACACCATAATCATCCTTGATTCAAAAATCTCGGCCTCCACTCTCTCTAATGAAGTTGTTCAAGATAAATAAGAAGCATAAGCTTCTACACAGTCAATTCGAATTGAAGACAGTTTCCATGCGGTGAATCCTTCTCCTGATGCTCCGGAAGTTCATGAGATCTCTGATATCTCATCTTCTCATATTTCTGAAACAGAAGAAGAAATTTGAATCTCTGATATTGAAGAAAAATTCTACTGCACTTCCATGCAAACATTCACCGGTGATTTTCCTTTAAATTCTATGCAAAATTTACCAGTAATTGCTTCCGAAAGTGAAGAGAAATTTGATTTTTCTCCCTCTAATGTTGCTGATGGTGTGCAAATATGTGATACCTTGGATATTTTGGAAGAAATATCAGATTACCAGAGTGATCCATTCACTCCCCATGATCTAGTTTTTCCAACAAATTCCTGCAGGATTGCATGCACCAAAATTCAGAATTTTGAAGAAGAAGAAAGCTGTGCATCCACCATCTCGGTTAACCATTTATTTGAATCTGATATTAAAATTATTGGATCTGATATGATATTATTTAGATATGATCTGATATTTCTTGGTTTAATATATCAAATTCAATCTTTCAGTACTGCTTGTAGCTGTTCTCATCAACGGTGTGAAGAAACAAGTACCGCAAGTCTCCTACAAAATTGCTGTTGGGGATTTGATTCCATTTCACAGTTTTGGATCTGTTTTGAACCTATTTAGATCTGATTTAATTTCTGATCTGATATTATTTGGTTCATATTTTAAAATCCAAAAGCATTCATTCATGCTTGTAGTTGCTCTCACCAATTCCGGTGTGAAAAATCAAGTTCCGCACTTTCTCTTCAAAATTGCTGATGTGGATTTGGTGTTAGTTTCCTCATATGAGGTTGCTGATATTTTATTATGTGATTCATTATCTATTTCAGAATCTATATCAGACTATGGATCTCAAGAATTCTCTCTCAACAGTCCCAGTGCTTCTCTACCATTGATCACATGCTCATCTCCTCACAAAACTAGTAAAGAGGAAGATTTTCTGCATCCGCCTGGACACCTGCTCCTAACACTTGGGGCTGCTCTTACCACTCATGGTTTTATGTTCATGGCTGCAACATATCAGTTTATTGAGTGTTCCTCACATTCTCTGAATTCTCAAGAATCTTTTCTCACTTTTCAGTTGACTTCAGTTGCTCTACATGGGTCCAGTCTTCATCTGGCAGCTGTCTATATTTTTGATTTA
>LPNX011058540.1:47044-73385 GCA_001517045.1 Pseudotsuga menziesii | reverse complement strand
AGTTAGCATATGAGTCAGCAACTTGATTATTATTTCTTGGAATATGTATATATGTTATATTGTCAAATTGTTGTTCTAACAATCTCACACGTAAGAATATTCTCAATAACGTCAGATCTATAACATGGTACAAACCATTAAGCTGTGACACTACTAACTTCGAATCAAGACGTACCTAAGGAGAGAGAACGCCATGTGAAATGGCATCCCGTAGAAGATCAATAACGGCACTATATTCAACAACATTGTTGGAAGATGGCCGTAGACATACGCCTCCTGAAGACAGTACCTGACCCATAGGAGTATAAATCACCCAAGCAGTAGGGGCTGAGTGTTGAGTGTGATGGCTCGCACCATCTGCGAATCCTATGTAGGTGGAAGATTCCATTGACATCTGCCAAAAGAAATGGAAACTAATCACAAACCCGATCATGATAAGAAAAATACCTAACTATGTAAAACTGTACAATAATATACAATAAGCAGCCTTGGATGAAGACCATGCATAGTATTTCTTGAGATAGAGCCCATTTCTAGGCTCTGCCAAGGCCATTCCTTCGTAATCCACTAACTCATACGCACCCTTCTCTAACACACGCTTGACCACGTAAGGGCCCCGCCACATAGGATTAAATTTCCCTGCCCCCAAGGGTTCTTTCGGTTGATCCCACAAAAGGACCAAGTCTCCTTCACTAAACCTCCTTGGATGGATAGACTTATCATACTGAACCTTTACATGACGTTTATTGACTTCTAGAGCCACCAAGGCATCCCGACGCTGCTCATCAAGTTGCTCAAGGTGAACCAAACACTCCTCCAATGGTGAAGTGTCTGGTAAGAGTTCTACAGCTAGCTTCAAAGAAGGAATCTCGCATTCAACTGGAAATATCGACTCCACTCCATGTATAAGTTGATATGGAGAAAAAAAAGTGGCAGTCTTAACAGCGGTTTGATATGCCCACAAAGCAGGATATAACATGATGTGCCAATTATTCTTGCTTTGTGCAATGGTTCATTGGAGAATGGATTTGAGTAATTTATTCACTGCCTCTACTTGTCCATTCGCTTGAGGGTAGTAAGAAGAGGAATGCTCTTGCTTATAACCTAATTTCGATGCCAACTCTTCCATCATACGGTTATGAAAGTGCGAGCCATGTTCAGTGACAAGCTCTTTCGGAATCCTGAATCAAGTAATAATTTGGTTGAATACGAAGTGAGCGGCTGTCTCACCATCAGATTTTACTGTAGGCATAGCCTCAGCCCATTTTGTGAAGTAATCAACAACCACTATAATATGATGGTGCCCCCCAACCGAAACTGGGTTGTAATCAATAAAATCGAGCCCCCACTTAGTGAAGGGACCGACGGTGATAATGGGATGTAACGGGGCAGGTTTCAAGTGCATATTATGTGTGAACACCTAGCAAGGGTGGCACCTCTTGACCACATCAACACAATCTTTAAAGATCGACGGATAGAAATAATCTGCTCTTAAAATATTTTGAGCTGTAGAAAGCCCAGATAAATGACCACCACACACCCCTCTATGGCAATCATTCAGCACAACCTCAGCCTCTTCATGAGTTAAACAACATCGTAAAATGGAATCTACCCCACGATGGTACAAAGTGTTATCCACTATGAGGTAGTTCTTAGAGACGTGACGTAATCGTTGTCATTCATCTCGCGAGAGGTGGGTAGGGGTCTTCAATGTTTGTAAATATATTATGATATCCCCATACCATGGGTCTAAAGTTGAGATTAAGAAGATGTGTTCATACAAACGTATCTTCACAAACCAACTCCTTGGCCTCGCTTGGGAAATCCGATATAAGCTGTGCAAAAATTAAATACTTCTTTGATTTTTCCGAAATAAACTTGAGATCAAATTCTTACAGAGTGACAATCCATTTATTATATTTTTCCCCAATCATACTTTGGGTGAGGATGAATTGAAATGGATTGACATGGAATATAACCAAGGTCTGGAAAAGGAGAATATACTGTCTCAACCGCTGAACCGCATGTACGGTAGCTAAAGCAAGCTTCTTGACATGAGAATAACGAATCTCTGCATCAATAAGGTTCCACCTCAAATAATATATGACATGCTCTTGGAGCTCCTCATCCTCTTGAACCAAAACCATACTAATCGTCTCTAATGACGCGGTCACATATAATAGAAAATCGTGGCTATAGTCTGGGGGACTAATCACCGGGGCTGATGCTAGGGCTCGCTTGAGTGCATCGAAGGACTTGTGGGCTCTCTCATCCCAATAAAAGGGGGTGTCCTTCTTTAAGACACGCATGAAGCCTCTAGTCAAATTGGCAAAGTTGACAACAAATCTTCGTAAGAAGTTTGCCATGCCTTGCAAACACTGAATATGATGAATATTCTTCGAGGGAGACAACTGAAGTATTGCCTCAACCTTCATAGGGTCAACTCTTATACCCTCTTTAGAAATGATGAATCCTAACAAATGACCTGACTTCACACAAAATATGCACTTATAAGGATTTAATCTAACCGAATAGTGCCGGAATCTTTCGAATACCAATCTCAAGTGATAGGGATGACGCATTCTCATACGAGAATGAGTAGCAAGGTCATCCAAAAATACTTCAATAATTGACTTGAGATTGTGGAAGATCAAGGTCATTTCTCGCTGAAACATAGCTCCAGCATTTTTAAGGTCGAAAGGCATTTTCCGATATGCAAACATTCCCCGAGGACAAATAAATGCAGTCTTATGTTGGTCCTCAGGTTTAATATGTATCTAATTATATCTGGAAAAGTCATCCATGAAGGAAAAAACCTCGCTACCCGCACACTCATCCAAAATCTGATCAATAAATGGTGTGGGGAAATTGTCCTTAGGACAGGCACGATTCAAATCGCGGGAATCAATACATATGTGGATCGCTCCCTGCTTCTTATCCACCGAAATGGGGTTTGAAACCCACTCTGTCAAGGGAACGGGATAGATGAAACTGGCTTTCAACAGCTTCTCTATCTCTGCCTTAATCACGGGTGCTTTCTTAGGATTCACCGCATGCAACCGTTGTCGAACATGCTTAGCATTGGGGTAAGTCTTAATCTCATGTTCGACAATATGAGGGTCAATACTTGGCATCTCATTGTAAGACCAAGAAAAATATCAAAGAATTCCTTAAATAGCTCGGTGTATTCTAGAATCTCAGCATGGGAACATTTCGCCCCAATATAGACATTCTCTATCGTGCCAAGATTGCGAGAGATGTTGATAGGAATCGTTGAAGATATGTTTGCCATGTTTCCATTAGCCAACAGACCAGGAGAGCTTAATGGAACCATAGGACTACCAACTCTCTGACTAAGAACTGCCCTAAAATCCTCACGCTCCAAGCGGTCAAGCTCGGGAAGAAAGTATGATCTATGATGGAGTTCCTCCCATGGTGGCTCAACTCCCAACATAGCCTCAATAATCGCTTCATCTGAAGGGAAAACCATATCAAGGAAGTTGTGTGCGTGATAAGACTGTACTGCCCATGCCGGCAGCACATAAGGGTCCTCCTCTTCCATCCGTGAAGAGGAAGGACTAGGCTTTGCAACACACTCGAGATTATCTTGATAAGCTATCATAGTTGCAGGAAACAACACGTTCGTCATGACGGGCTCACTCGGTGTAGGAAGAATCCAAAGATATTCCATATGATTCGTGCGAAAAGACACCGATCTCATAGATGTCAAAGCCTCATCGGAACTGGATCCTATCATAAGGACCGATGCATGAAAACTAAAGCTTCCCATGAGGGATGGATACATTCCTACACCCACACTCCTAGTTGCCGGCTGAGAGTGTTCAACGATCGGGATCAAAGCCCCCGAAGATGTTGTAACAGACATATTCTTGAATGTCATTTGATCAATCATTACGATCTTCCCGTTATTTATAAAGCATACAATTTGAAATAGGGAAGAAGCAATGGCTTGCATACTGTACATCCAATTCCTACCCAAAAAGAGATTGTAGTCAAGGGGTGCATTAACCACCTCGACCTCTATCGCAGTGGTCTTCCCTCCCAAACGGACTTTAAGGGAAGGAAGGATGTCGTATGGCCTAAAAGATCTCCCATCAAATGCAGTTAACATGGTCGTTGACTTAGATAGCTTAGGGGAACCCAGACCCTTCCAATAGGATAACGACATCATAGAAGCAGCAGCGCCTTCGTCAATCACAGTGCGCTTGACGATCATATTAAAACATTCTACATGAATCAAAAGAGACACATAGTAAGGCAAGTGAGGCTGAAGTCCCGCGGTTTCAAATTTGATCACGAAGGAAGAATCATCATCATTCACACCAAGGGCAGAAAGCAATGCCTTCCTTTGCGAAGGACAACTCTGAAGCACTTCCAATGTAGACATCGCACAAGGAGTGTGGCCCAAATCCTCGACAATTGAATAGTTCTAGGCGGCTCAGGCATTTGGATTATGCCCCGAACGCTTAAGGAATCCCTTAGAAATGCGAGGTGCAGTCTAAGGTTTATCCATAGGTTTCTCAATACGCAAAGGGGACCCTAGTGGATCAGGCTCTTTGCCTAGGTTGGGTTGTGATGAACCATAATCTTTTGCATGGGTCACAACTTTCGCAGCACGTACCATGTTAATGCAACCACAAACACTACCCTCTGGCGGATCTTGATCACCACCAGACTGGTCATGGGACCTCAAGTTCATATTTTGATTGTGCGGTAAAGGGTTAGTTAGCACAGCTGGGCCCTGTGCCAAGAATCTCAAGGCTTCCTCAATACGAGGGCACAAGTAAGTGAGGTGATCGTCCTTACATAAATTGCAAGGGAACTTAACCTTACGTTTAGCTTGCTTGTCCCCCTCAACATTCTGGCTGTTCTTGTCATTACTATTAGCATTCTCATTCTTATTCCCACCCTTATGATTATTTTTACCCTTTTTTCTATTTCGTCCGGGCTGCTGGTTACCTTCTGGTCCGATTATTGCATAGAAAGTACACTCATCATTTGGGCGGGTTGAGACAAAGCTGTAGCTCGTCCTGAAGTAGATTGGTTGATTGACAATTGACTAACTTGTTTTGCAACCGAATCTGCAGGTGTTGCACTTGCACAACCCACAATGCCATCGACATGTGGTCCAGGTTTGACTTTGGGGTCGAAACTGGAATGCGGAGTGTTGGGAATAATCTCATATAACAAACCGGACTGAGCATAGATCAAGTCCAGTTCCCGTGCCCTAAAAATCGCTTGTTCCTCATTCTGCACTCCAGATGTGGAAACATCCTTCGCTATATATGGAAATAACGACTTGAGGAACCACTCGAGGAGGAACTCCGGTAGTATAAAGGATTTAATTAACCTCTTCCATCTACGCCACTCTTGAATATGATCGGAGACATGTGTGGCTTTATCTTGCCGAAATGTCGACAAGAGTTCAATACCAACGTCATAACACACTGGTAGCTGGAAGTGGTTAAGAAAAGTCATATCAAGGTCATCAAACAAAGCAAAAGCTCCCCTAGGTAGCTCTATATACCATTTCACGGCAGGCCCTGTAAGGGTGTGTTAAACAGCCTCAAACAAATGGAGTCTTGATGTAAGGAATTCAAAGAGCACCATAGGTGAAACGTAGTAATGTGTTCGCTCAGATCCTCTCCCGGTTTTCCCTCAAACTTAGGTATGTCCGAAGGAAGCTTGGTAGGGACAACCGGCCAAGCCAGGTCATGAGCTACAGGATGATGAGTTCGATGGACCGCTCCTTGATGATGAGTTCGATGGACCGCTCCCTGATTCATATAGGTCTGATTACCACCATGGCCTTGACCATAGTGCCCTCCTCCCATATGACCCGTATAGGGTGGCGTGGAAACACCATAGTGTGGTGGACCTTGACTATTAGGAGCTACAAAGCTGTAGTTAGGAGAGTAAGCAGGTTGTTGATACCCGCCCCCATAAGGTGAAGAACCCTGTCCATACTGCATCGCATAATAGGGTCCATAGGTCATCGCATGCGATGTCCCATGGGACACTCCGAAAGTAGGAACATACATTCTGGAAGTAGGAATATACATTTCGAAAGTGGGAATGTGACCTCTAGAAGTATGAGCATGAACTCTCGAAACGATGGGCGGTGCATGAAGCTGAGACACAACCGGTCTAGTAACCGCAGTACGGACATAACTCGTAGCAACGTTTTGGCTCGAAGGACCATGTGAATAAGGTGGAGGGTGAACATTTGAAGAAGTAGGGACTGAGGACGGAGGGACCTGAGTAATAATGTATGTACTATTCCCTATCGTTACCCATCTCGGGTCTAGTATCCTAATAGGATCGCTAAGCCTAGACCTAGGAGGAATATGTGATGTAACTTCCACCACTGGGATGGAAGGTGCAATGTGACTAGTGCTCCCAAATCTCTCCGCATGGTAAGGAATGAGAGTGCCCCCAGGCATAGTGTTAGGCTCGAAGTCAGATTCGACATGAAATTCCAAATCATGTGTAGGAAAACCATACATACCATAAATACCATAGCTAGTGCTTGTGGGTTCAAAACAAGTCTTGGAATCCTCTGGCATTCCATTCCAGTAATGTGTTAATGGGGAATCAACCTTAGAGTGAGTAGGTCTATCATGAAAGGTTCCTATCTCAGAAATCATGGAACCTAACTTAGTCAAGTCGGGTGAAGGATTGTAAGTAGGAGTAAACTCCCCATCATCAACACGAATGGGACAAGGTGGTTCAGGAATATCCTCTATATGGTCTCCCATGGTGTGTGAATCACTGTGTGAGATAGTCTGCCTGTATTGTCTAGGTCTCTCTCCCAAAGGAGGAGGAGACGTAGAAGGTGGAAGTCCTGCTAAACAACGAGAACAACGAGGAGCCGCACTTGAATCCATAATGACTCAAAAAATAAAAAATAAACTCTCTATTTACGCAAACCCTAGGCAAACTATCATGCACAGAGAAACCACTAATAAAATATAAAGCCAAATGAAAGCAAACAAGGGCTAGATAAGTGAGCTCTCGAATGAAGCAGGTATGTCTCGCCTAGGAGAGGCTTGAGACTCCCATACACAACAAGTGGAGGTACGTAACCAATTATTGTGGCCCTCAGCTTCAACGCGTAAAGTGACTGTACTGTTCGACCCCAACCTAGTCGGGACACCTGTAGAATAACCCCTGCAAATTACCCCCTCAATATCCTAGGTAAGGCCACTAAGGTCACCTCAATATAATCAATTCTTAGGTGGACAGTCGCAGGCGGGATTGATCATATGGGCAGGGCAGCAAAGCCCAAAACTCTCGAAAGAGCCCCCAGATATGAATACAATCCTGGAAATATCTATGACGCTACTCAGTTATGACTAGGGTTCATCCCAATCAATAACTGCTCACAATGCCTCGTGCTTAACTCCATTTTGAGAGGAGGATCTTAAGAAACACTAGTTATACCAAGGATTTCACACACTCACCTGGACAGACACATACATGTTGTTGTTTAATGGTCTTGGAGAATTTACTCACAATGAACTATTCCAAGACCCTACAACCTAAGCTTGTTGGTGCACCCTAGAAAAGAAAAGAGTGTAATTCATTTTAATTTAGCGTTGATTTTAATTGGCTTTATTACTCAAAATAGGGATATGACCGTGCAACTAATGGTGTTATGACGCAACATGAAGTAAAATGCACACCTAACAATCAATGCAAATGCATTGTGTCCATGAAAACAGGGTATGCTACTACGTGAAATGCACAATTTTTATTCAAATGATGAATGCAAGATTTCCTATATGAATTCCTAACTAGTACTCCAAAGCAAATCTAGTGCAAGTACAATGCAAAATGCAAAAATGCAATGCATAATGATAAGCAAATGTTTTTGGATTTTTTGAAATAAAATGAGATACAAAAATCAAAAGAATGATTCTACGACCCCTAGACTCCGCAAACACACTCAAACAACACTCAAGCAAAGAACTAAGGTAAAAGAACTCTAATGCACTAATCCCAAACAAAAAATCGAAAATGCTATGACAAGAACCTTCTTAAAAAAAATTTAGCCTAAAAAAAAACGTTTCTGGTCAGAAACAAAGGTATAAACAGACTTAGGTAGTGCCAAAGGAGACTCAACAAACATAAAACTTCACCCAGCAACCATTTAAATTCCACAAATAGGAAAAACTAAGGGCATACGCGACTGTTCGCAGTAAACCCGCATGTATATGTGGAAATCACAGAGAAACCCGCGTGTATCCACGAATGTGAGTTAAAAACTCGTGTATAGGAAGAAAGGTGCATAAAATCAAGGCAAACAGACAAGCTGAGACAAAATTCACACCAATCAGACACTACAAGGCATACATGCCCCCAGACCCGACATAGAAACAAGAGAGAAAGAGAAATTCAAATTCATTGAATGCTGATAAACAACCCCCAAAGGACAACTACTAGGAACTCCCCAGCGGAGTCACCAATTCTGTTACGAAGAGAAATTCCTATTTCTTGGGGTACCACAACAGACAGCTTGACTCCAGAAATCAATCCTTTCCAATATGCAATAGAAATTAAATGTCTAACACTAAAGGATCAGCCCTCGTACCTTATTCTAGATGGTTTAAGTAGATCTCCGTTGAGCTTTTCAACTTCATCTTGAATTGATAGATTACTTCCTCAACAACAAGTAAATAATACAAGCATTCTATATATCATGGTGTTAGATCTATTCTAACATATATAATCAATAATGTATAAGCATTTGACATAATCCAATGGATAAAATATTCATTCAAACACACCTTATTGGACAAGAAAATATATTTCTATTAATATAAATTAGAGATTACAAGATACAACCTCTGACAGCACGTCTGCGAACCATAGAAACTGAATCCCCCACTTGGGCCTCCACCACCTCAATCCTCCATCTCTCGATAGCAAGCTCACAAGCAAAAGGTAAGCTTGGGAAGAACACACTAGTGCTCCAAGGGACAAAGGGATGCAGACTCAAGCATAAATTCTGGCAACAATGGACTATAGTTTCTTTGCTCTCAATTCTCTCATATGCCTTCAATGTACCATAGATTTCCTTATATAGCTTTTCAAAGGGGTAATGAAAGGTCGAATCCGAGTGATCTCAAGGCATAGGGAAGGCCAAGAGTCAAGTGAGTCGGATCCATGTCAAGGAAAACTCCAAAAGGATTTGGATTTTGTACACATCCCGATGTACGTGGTTTTAGTGGTTAAACCCGCGTATATACACGCTTATAGGTTTAAAATTAGCGTGTATCATTTTTCACATGTTTTTAGGGATGGTCAAGGAAACATCAAAGGACAAAAATGGTCCATGGGGTCTAAGGAGTCTGCAGTGGGACAGGGGAAGGCCATACAAAGTGTGATTCACTCGGAGTGGTAAAATCCACTATAACACTAATATAGCTCACCTATTGCTTATCCAAATAATAGCTCCACCATATAGGTTAGACCCATAACCACTTGTAGATATTTTTTGATCAAGATCTCCATCCGAGTTTGCAACAACAAATCCCTATACATCTATCTTTCTATCTAGTCTAGGTATTCCTTCATAATAGATTCCATAATCTATAGTGCGACACAAATATATAAAGGCTCTGTTTATAGTTGTCCAGAGATCCTTTCTTGATCTTGACATATATCTTCCCAAAACTCTCATTGCATGGGAAATGTCCAGACTAGTACATTTTGTTCCATACATCAAATTGGAAATAACACTAACATTGGGAACTTGTGATATTTCTTCTGCTTCACTTGTATTGGGAGACTAATTTGTATATAAATTCACACCTACAATAATAAGGACCTTGATTGGTTTACATTCTTGCATACTAAACCTTTGCAATATCGTCTCAACATATTTTCTCTAATTCAACAATAAATTAATGTTTGTGCANGGGGCATAAGAGCTTCCACCTTCACGTGGTTGGCCATGTTTAGTAAAGAATATTAAATTATTCTCCAAACAAATAGAATCTCAGTAAGGCAATGCACAATTATCATGCTAACCCAAATGGCATGCTTGATCATGTACTGCACGGGGCCAACGTTGAATTTTTTAAATTCTTGCATTCTTGGACTGAAATGTTGCATGGTTAGAATAGACACATGCATTGATGTTGTGGGAGGATTTCCAAAATCAAACATGAATGACACTAACAATTCGAGCATAAAAAACCACACCTACAGATTAATTAACGTGTTGCATAGGGCCAACGTTGAATTTTTTTTAAACTCTTGCTTGCTTGGACTGAAATTTGGCATGGTTAGACTAGATGGACACATTGACATTGTGGGAGGGTTTCCAAACTCAAACATGACTGACACTAACAATTTGAGCATAAAAATCCACACTTATAGATTAATTAATGTGCTGCACGGGGCAACACACATGACATATATAGTAAATTAAGTTTACAATATTAAGTGTTTTATTGGTAGATAGTTGGTTTTGTGATAATATTAGAGGTTTTAATTAACCTTCACTATTGATACATTCTTGTATTAACCCAGAGGATTCCAATAATATTAAGTTTTTCCATGTAAAATAATTATGGATGCATTTTGTGAGTTTTCAAATAAATATGAAGATTTACTTTATAGTGGTGCACCCTTTTTGTGTAACTCAATGGTTGAATAACAATTTTTTTTTGATAAATAGTTTTAAAAACATGAAAATATTGACAATGACTTGTACATAGAGAACTTTTATGAACCATTTATGGTAGCTAGTTTTTCCAGTATTGAGATATAATTGCACCACTCCTTATCTCCACTACTAGTAACCACTCCACTAATGGATCCTCTCCCCTAGTATGATTGACATATTGTAACATATGTAAATTCACTTACTATCTCCACTACTAGTAACCACACCACTAATGGATCCTCTCCCCTAGTATGATTGACATATTGTAACATATGTAAATTCACTTACCATCCTAAATGTAGTGGTAAGTATGACATGTAGATTATTTTTTTTAATATGTATGGCTTATTTTAATTTATGTTTTGATATGTTTCTATTTTGTACTTATGATAATTGATATGGCATGGTTTATATGCTATTAATATTAAATATTTTTATTAAACAAGGTGGGTTTATATGTTATTTGGTGGTTGAATTAAAAGTTGTGATTTTAAATTAGATTATTATTATAATTGATTACAAAAAGTGAACAAAAAAGTGAATCATCTATTAAATAAGAATGTGAATGATCCCTAATGGAAGGTTCATGGCTATATAATTGACTAACATATATTTTTATGTGAGATGTTATAAAGTGTAAATACAAATCTAAAATAACCTATTGTGCATAAATAATGACTCCTATTTTCGTTAACAAGTCTATGCTAACATAATTAAATAGCATAATCACGCATACATAGATAACACAAAAATACCTTGGATAAACTAAATTTGGGAAAAATCCACTTGAAAAGGGATTTTTTTAAACAATGATGCTTTTACAATTACAAAGGTCTTTGAATATCATACACACAAAATACAAGGTATGGTGAAAATATTAAACTCATTGTAAAGACCTATTGGTGAGTTTTATGTAAAGCCCCTTTTAGGAATGGGTAATTTTCCTCCTTGTGTGCTTCAAAACCATCCTACTAAATGTTTGGATTATCAATCCAAAGCGATACGATACCCTCAAATATTTGCTTGGTATTTGAAACTCAATGGTTTACTCCTTTGGACATTCTATTTTGCACAGTCTTGTTATCTCCCTTCTACGCTTGATTGGCGAAGGTATAACAAGGAGTTGGTAGTTATATCCCTTCCGTGCTTGATGACCGAAGGTATAGAAAGGAGCTAGTGAAGGAGAACAAATAGGAGAGGATGTAGAGGGTTTGAGAAATCGGAGGACGTAGAGAATAGGAGAGGACGCAAAGGATATGAGAGGATGCAGAGGGGTCATGAGGCCACAAAGGACATAGAGAGAAAGTTCAAGGTGGATGAAAAGGTCACCTAGAGGATAGTGATGGGTTTTATAGGTCATATAGGATGCATAGGAGTCGTATTGGTCACCTAGAGGACCCAATTCCCCTGAAATCGATAAGTACTCATAATAATTTGGTTGCACAACCTTGCACCTAAAGTTTTTTTTGGCAACCCAATAAAAAAATCCTTTTCCGTTGAGAATATGTTAAATGGGTACCCAAACATACATTTAAATGAGATTAGAAATCCATTCCATCCTCCATACAAACTTACGAGGGTATCTTTCCAAACATATCAAAATAAATGAATCCCTGCTTATGAGACAAGTGGCAAATTTGTTGCTTTTGCACTCTATTAATTTGGAGACAAAACCAATGATCTTGGTGGTATTTCAAACTTAGGGTATTGACACTGGAGGGATGAATTCACTAATTTTGTTGTTTTTTCATAAGTCTAAGTTCTTGGATAGGTCCTACATTTTTAATCTTACATCAATAAGGGACTAATGGTGTCCTTCATGTTGTATAATGTTCCACAACGCTAGATGGTATAGGAAATGCCACTCTATATTGATGCTACTCTTTATCATATTTGGTCAATAAGACAATTTTTTTGGATTCAACACACCTAAGTTACTCTAGGTATATCAACCATTGTGAATTATGTATTCACTCAGTTCCTTCAATACATGATTCCTTGAAAATAAGATATTTTGGCTACATTCCTTCAGTACATGTCAATATTCCTCCTCTTTAATCCTTCACTTGAAAATGAATATTAGGCCATAAACATGGAAAATATTGTTTAGAGATTCCAATTCTAGAGAATACAACTTTTCAACATACACTCCTCTAACTTGGATTTATTGAATAAGTTATTAAAAATTTTGAACACTTAAAGGTCTAATTCATTAATATACCAAGACATATTGATGTTAATATTGAGTATTGACTAATTTTGAAATTTTGACGGTAAGAGAAACCATTGGGAAAACAACATACTATGTTCATTGAATATGGAAATAGCTAACATTGGAGGTGTAGTTTGACACCATTCGAAGATACAACAATAAATAGGAGGTGCAAAGGAAGCCACCAAACTAATTTTTACATTACAACCTTTACTAAAGAGCCATTATGAATTATCAACCACAGTGTTAGATTATGAGAATCTTCCATCATTTTTTTTACTTTATATAAATTATGTCTATGCAATTCTTCCACTGCAGCATAAAGATCGATTACCTTATCGAAATTTTGCATTGGATCCTTCATACTAACTTGCACATTATCATAATGCTTCCTTGAATTTTTTATTCTAACTTGCACCCATGTAGCAACCTTAGGCTCCTCATGGCATCTGGACTTCACATCTCTTTGAAGAATCAAAGTTTATAGACTAACCAAAATATGGCCATATAGGTATGTTTTCCTCGTTTTAATGCATATCACAATTATAAATTTTACTTCAAATAATGAAGTGACCATTATTCTTTAAATTTCCTTTATATTTTCATGCAATAGTAGTGAAACATTTTCCAAAGTTCTCTCATAGACTCCATTAACTAAAACATGTATGACACTCAGAACTCGATGAATTCAAAGATTAACTAAACATAGATATATCTATAAATCTTCCTTCCATCCAATGTATTTCTATGCCTATTCATAGAAAACAATGAACAATAGACACATGTTAAGAATAGCCTAGATAATCTAGTGCTATGATGTTCCTCTACACCATTTATTTTCCACAATGTATGGTCATCATGTTATGAATAGAACACTTTAGTTTCTTTGGGAAGACTAACCCAAAGAATTTAATCTAAACAATTACAACCCACTAAAGGTTGAGCATGGAACATACATAATGACTCGAACAATATCATACTAAATGTGTTTAAAAAGCTCAAATCTTACCATTCTTATACATCCCTCTGGCATAATATTGTATCTTTAGTTAGGGGTCTTTCTTTCCAATACGGGTGCAAAGCTAAAATATATGTAGTCCATGCATGAATTCTAGTGGAAGTTTCATGGTGAAAAAGTTGAAATGTAACACAATTATCAAGGACCAACTTATCACTCAGTTTTTTAATCCCTAAGAAGCTAAAACATTAAGGAATGCAAATGGTTATCTTCATTTGGTTCAAAATGTTGAAGGGTCATTTCCTCTTCCAAAATGTCCATCTTAATCCTTCAAAATTGGTCCTCATATTCCTTGAGATATCTTGGGTATTAACTGTTAAAAATGACAACAATCCAAGTAATCAACAAGCAAGTCCAAACATGCATTTGTTTCTCTTATAAATATAGTGATCAAAACTACAAAATATCTCACCCATGTGTTTTCTTAAATAACTACCAATAGTGAACTTTCCATAAATGTTGAATGTTGAATAAAAAAATTGGATAAATATCTATTTATTTATCATTGAATTGAATATTCTATTTGCAATCATACATAGCCTCGAGTGCAATCTCCTTAATCATCTCCAACTTCCTCTTAATTTATTTATATAGGAGATGTTCTTGAAATACTTGTTGTTGATGAAACCAATCTTTCTTAGTAGTTGAAAATATGCCATCACCAGTAGCTAATAATGAATGATTAAATTATGCAATCACAGAAAAATATGCATTATAAATTAGAGTTTGGAAAACAAAAAATGATTTTCAGCACATAACTATTCACAACCCTAGTTTAAAATACCATTCCACATCTTTTATATTATTCAAGGAAATTTCACATTGTATGACACCCATATTTTTCAATTGCAAGACCTTGCGAATTTCATGGTGAGAAAATATAAGAATCCCTTGTATCTCACAACATTGGAAGAGACAATTGGGTGCCCAAATCTAGTCAACACACAATTTATTATCTCTTGGTGTCACCAAATATCATGTTTCCATCAAAATAGTCTAGTACGTCACTTCTTTCCTTTTTAGTAGATAGTCATGAAAGATCCCATAGATATGTATTTTTCTCTGCAAACCAATAATTTTCCATCAACCATTTCTCCGTTCGCTACACATTTTTTTCCCATCAAATGTTTTTTTGTGAAAAGCAAGAGCCAAAGTGTAATAGTTTCCTACATCTATGTCCATATGGGTGCCACCTCAAAACCATATTTGGATATACTGTTGTTTTCATAAAATGTTTGAAGATGCAATTATGGATCAACCAAATGGGATATATCTTAATCTCACAATGAAAAGGAATGAATACAAGTCTAGCTATTTCCTTGGGACTAGGGAGGTCCACAACAAGCTTGCAATTGACATCCCAATCAGACTAGACATTTACTTTGAGAACTTACCATGAAAATAGAGACTTGCATGTAAACCCTAAACTTTGTAATTAATATAATTAGAAAATGGTTCTTTGTCAGTTCATTGTTATTTTATTCTACCTCCGTTAGTCCTAGTGGTAGAGTGCGGACCAATTTAGATAGATTATCATCTTCCATATTTAACTCCCTTAAATGTGTGTGAAAGTAAGCACTTCAAAAAAAAATATTTATTCCTTAATGGTTAAGAAAAGGTGATGGAGATGTGGAGCATTTATCTAGATTCTCTCATTGGCCCTTTCTATTACCATCTTGGAGTCTCCAAATAGGTGTAAATTCTTTAATTGTTTGTTTATGACTACCCTGAGTACTGCCCATAGTGTTGTGAGTCCTTCTTTGATGTTTGAAGCTTTGCTGGGAGAAAATTTTATTTCTATCTTCTTGTTTTTCAGTTAAATTCACCACTCATCCTTCTCCCCCTAGCGATGGATTTCCTTGTCTAGCTCCGTCGAAGTATGCCCATGGCATTGTTTTATTTATATTTAATGGTGTTATTGTTCTTGACAGAGTTGATTTGGGCATGTTTAGAGCTCCATTACTTTCTGCATGAGGATGATCTATGTTATTTCTGGTGGAGTCCAATTATTTTGAAAAACTGCCATGTTTCTTGCTTCCCAGATGGAAAAAACAAAGAGTGCTGGGAATGCTTCAAAATTACATACCCCTTCATGTTCCACCATTATTTGATGCTATGTTCCAGCGTGTATTCAATTATGGGTATCCTTGCTTGGTTTAATCTTCTGGTGGTTCTTTCCCACATGTGACATGCATAATAACAATTACATAATAAATGTGTCACGATTCTTTCCTACTTTCTTGTATAGCCATATCCTGATGGATTTTTAAATGAAGAAAAATAAGAACAGTCAAGATTTTGAGTTGAATTAAATTATTTTCCTGTACAGTCACTTGGGCCGAGTCCGAGGCCTATCATGCTTTTTTCTGCCACCTTGAGCTGGCATCCATCCTCTTTGTCTATATCTTCTTGTATGCCTTTTAATTTCTGGTCTGTCACCTTTTCTGTGCACCCGACGTCCATATGTTTCCTTTTCATTTTGACATAATGCAACTAATGACCAGTTGTAAATCCAGTGAATGGTTTTTTATATTTTACCTCATTAGATATGCATGACAAATATTAAATCATTCGATGCAGGTCTCTCGCTACAGAGAAAGAATATTTGTGTGAGTGGTGAATTACAGTGTATGGCACGATACGTTCTCACAGTGTACGATATTTGTGGTTGTGATATTGTATGTATTTTTTACCATAATGCAAGAAAAATGAATAGTGTTCAATGATGAGAACATATCGCCGCATACATTAATTGAACATGAAACCAACTATAGTCAAGTAACTAATGTTGCAAAGCAGAGGTATTCCAAACATGTTTCAACACTAAGACATGAACAATTGCATGTTGTAACCCGTGGTAAGGCATAAAAAAATTAATCTCAATGTAACAAGGGACGATGATGCTTCATCGACCATATAAGAGAGAATTAATACTTCATGCATACATGGGAGCATCAATATTGTGCATATGTTATAAGCAACAATGATTTGTATATATCAAAGAGCATTGTTTATATAAGAAAGGGGACCATAGAACTAGTGAAATTGCATGCATTGAACCCATTGTGCACCTAATTAATGGTCCAACAGAGTAGTGACACACAATAATGGTCCAACGGAGTAGTGACACACAGTCATGATCCTCTTCATAAGGTAAAGGAACCAACCCTAGAGGGAATACATAGAACACAACCCAGCCCTAGAAGGAATATACAATCGAAGAGAGGATCACGGTATTC
The DNA here is from genome assembly GCA_001517045.1 of Pseudotsuga menziesii. NCBI lineage: Eukaryota > Viridiplantae > Streptophyta > Pinopsida > Pinales > Pinaceae > Pseudotsuga > Pseudotsuga menziesii. Next base: position 56,220 of record LPNX011058540.1, on the reverse strand, counting down.
TAGAAAGATCACTCAACTACTCCTATATTTTAGCATTTTTAGCAATCAAAAACATAAAAATAAAGTTAAGTGAACTTAAGATAGAGTAAAAAAATTCAATCTTTAAAAGTTCAAAGAGATGAAATGCATCATGATTTGCTTAATACGTTTCAATTTTTTTGTGAAACTTATCACAATTTCCATGCAATGTATCAAGGTTATTCTAGTCAATGAACCTTGGGGTTTGTTCAAGCCTGATCTATGACTCTTAAATGCATCCTGTGGTGGGTTGTGACCTTGTGTGTGTTCATTGTACTGATTTGTGACCTCTATGAGGTCTAATTGTTTATTTATATTTTAGCTCATCAAATATTCATGACAAAGATTAAATCATTGGTTGTAGATCTCTCAGTCCAGAGATAATATTTGTGTAAGTGGTGAATTACAGTGTATATCATGATACATTCTCACAGTGTATAGAATTTGTGGCTGTGTTATATTGTATGCATTTTTTACCATAATGTGAGGAAAATGAATATTGTTGACAGTGAGAACATATCCGCATACATTATTTGTACATGCAACCAAATTTAGTCAAGTAACTAATGTTGCAAAGTAGTGGTATTCCAAACATGTTTCAACACTAAGACATGAACAATTGCATGTTCTAATCCATGGTAAGGCATAAAAAAGTAATCTCAATGTAATACGGGACGATTGATGCTTCATGCATATAAGATATCATTAATACTTCATGCATACATGGGAGCATCAATATTGTGCATATGTTATAAGCATCAATGCTTTGTGTATATCAAAGAGCATTGTTTCTACAACAAAGGGGGCCATAGGACTAGTGAAATTGCATGCATTGAACCCATTGTGCACCTAAGTAAAGGTCCAACAAAGTAGTGATACACAGTAATGATCCAATGGAGTAGTGACACACAGTCATGGTCCTCTTCATAAGGTCAAGGCCCCAGCGCTAGAGGGAATACATAGAACACAACCCAATCCTAGAGGGAATACACAGTCGAAGAGAGGATCATGGTCTTCTAGAAATATCACTCAACTACTCCTATGTTTTAGCAGTTTTACCAATCAAAAACATAAAAATAAAGTGAACTTAATATAGGGTAAAAAAACCAATTTTTAAAAGTTAAAAGAGATGAGATGTGTCATGATTTGCTTGATACATTTCATTTTTGTGGCGAAACTGATCACAATTTCCATGCAACGTATCGAGGTTCTTCTAGTCAATGAACATTGGGGTTTGTTTAGACCTAATCTATGACCCTTGAATGCATACTGTGGTGGATTGCGACCTTGTGTGTGTTCATTGTACTTGATTTGTGACCTCTATGAGGTTTTTGGACAAAGTTGTGATCTTTGTGAGCTATCAGATGCTTGGACAAAGCTATTATTCTTGTGGGTTGTTAGGACTCAGAATCGACCTTGTTAGGATGCTAAGATTTGTGCTACGACATGTATCTTTTGACCCAATATCTTTTGGCACTAATCTTTGTTTATTTATAGCTGTTATTTTAGTTCTTCTATCTCTGCTTATTGCATGTCAAGGACCAACTTTAGCACAAGCACCATTGAGTAGTGCTAAAGTTGAAAGAGATGAAAATTATGTTTAATTTGTCTTATTGTTTTTCATCTAGTACTATGGTGGAAATTTACTCTATTTTTACTGTTGTACTATTATGCATCTTGGAAATTTATCTACAAATGTACCTTTAATTCATTTAAGTAATTGACTGAATTGGTTAAACTTCATTGTAATTTTGTTACTGTTTATGTTCTATACATTGGAATTGATAACTCATCTCAAGGACCAACTTTAACGCAGTGACTAGTAGAGTGTTAAAGTTGAAAGAGATGAAAATTATGTTTGAATATTTTACAACAATACACTTTTATTTATCCGACTTTGTTATTTACTTATGCTTATACAATGATGATAAAAATATATCTGACAATATACCGTGAGAGAGAGAGAAAATATTAAATTCATTGGTCTTGTTGGGCCTATGGGTAAAAGGGGTTATTTCTCCACCTTTAGGGTACACCTTGGTCTTGTGGGTATGGGGGTTTCCTTACCATCTTATTGTGACCCCTTTGGTTGACTTATGGTCCTTCATCTTCTACCTTGTTCTAGCGCCCTTATTGTGTGTGGTACCTTGACCACCTTTGGTATGATTACTTAACCTTATTACTTTTATTGTTTTATTATGATGTGACCACATGACCTTTGCTACCATACTCTAAGTGTACTCAACTTTATTTTATTTTTTATTATGGTAAGCACCCTAAAACCTTGGGTTTCCTAAGTGACAATTCTAGAAGACATGCCAAGTTTATATATTATGTTCATAACTCCACTCTTGGAGTATCTTGGCATGAAAGAAGCATAGATATGATATTTGTTGAACGCATAGGGTTATTGTTGTTATAAAGTTGAGTACACTTAAATTTGGGTATCAAAGGTCAGATGGTACTTCTTCTAGGGCTTCTAGAATTGTGTTGTGAATTGTGAACTATGATATCCAACTTGTGAGCCCCAACCGTGAAATGTGAACCTAAACCATCAACTCTCTCTCTCTCTCTCTCTCTCTCTCTCTCTCTCTCTCAAGGGATGTCTTCTGACAGCTTGTCCTAACAGTGACAAGAGTTGACTCAAAATGTCTAAGAATAAGGAAGATCCAAACCAGATATATCTAACATTATTATTGTTCTTTAATTATTATTCATTAGTTAAACTTCGTTGTAATTTTTTTACTCTTTATGTTTTGTACATTGGAATTGATAACTCATCTCAAAGACCAACATTAACGCAGTGACTAGTGGAGCATTAAAGTTGAAAGAGATGAAAATTACGTTTGAATTTATTACAACAATACTTTTTTGGATCTACCTTTGTTATTCATTTCTTCTTATACAATGATGATAAAAATATATGTGACAATTTACCTTGAGAAAGATAAAAGATTAATTTCATTGGTCTTGCTTGTCCTATGGGTAGAAGGGTTATTTTCTCCACCTTTATGGCACACATTGGTCTTGTCCATATGTTTCCTTTTCATTTTGACATAATGCAACTAATTACTAGTGGTAAATCCAATCACTCTGGTTATTTATATTTTACCTCATCAAATATTCATGACAAAGATTAAATCATTGGGTGCAGGTCTCTCGGTACAGAGAAAGAATATTTGTGCGAGTGGTGAATTATAGTGTATGTCACGATACAATCTCACAATGTACATTATTTGTGGCTGTGTGATATTGTATGCATTTTTTACCATAATGCGAGGAAAATGACTATTGTTCACTGTGAGAACATATTTCCGCATGTACATTAATTGTACATGCAACCAACTGCAGTCAAGTAACTAATGTTGCAAAGAGGAGATCTTCCAAACATGTTTCAACACTAAGGCATGAACAATTGCATGTTCTAATCCATGGTAAGGCATAAAAAAGTAATCTCAATTTAATAAGGGACGATTGATGCTTCATGCATATAAGAGATCATTAATACTTCATGCATACATGGGAGCATCAATATTGTGCATATGTTATAAGCATCAATTCTTTGTGTATATCAAAAAGCATTGTTTCTACAACAAAGGGGGCCATAGAACTAGTGAAATTGCATGCATTGAACCCATTGTGCACCTAAGTAACGATCCAATGGAGTAGTTACACATAGTAATGGTCCAACAGAGCGTTAAAGTTGAAAGAGATGAAAATTATGTTTGAATTTATTACAACAGTACTTTTTTTGGCTCTGAGCTTAGTTATTTATTTCAGCTTATACAGTGATGATAAAAATATATGTGACAATATACCTTGAGAGAGAGAAACGATTAAATTCATTGGTCTTGTTAGTCCTATGGATAGAATGGGTTGTTTATCCACCTTTAGGGTACACCTTGTTCAAGAAATTCATTTTCAATATTGGAGGAGAAATGTTAACTATGTACGATGATAGTGGAAAATGCATGCCTTAATGGCTTGTAATTCTCTAATATGAATTATGCATACCCAACAAGGTCCTATCTGAGCATTTTTCCATGGTGCTGGTAGAACCAAATAGGCATTTGTCATATATTTATTCCTTGAGTGAGGGGAGTTTAGTAATACTAGATGAAAGTGAGACATCCAATAGGTCTATAACGGTTATATCAACTAGATGTCAAAATATTAGAAGAAAATTCCATAAACGCATGGAATTTTTTGTCACTAAAGGGGAGTCATGTTCCTATGATGATGAGACAATAGACGACATCAAGGTGTCCTTGAGGTACAAAAATCTAGTGAAACAATGGGTACCCAAGGATATTCCTCAACCGAACACATATTTTTGTGTAAACAAGAGGATATATTGAATTGCACCATCATCATTACATGGTTTGGGGTTGTTTTACATGGATGAAATAAAGGTCAGTTACGAAAGATGTACATAATTGATGGAGTATGTTGGACCATGTTACAACTACAAATATTAGTTGCGCCTGGTCCAATATACACGAAGTATCTGTAGATATATATTGTCAGCAAATTACTTACAACTGAAAGACAAAGATCAAAGTAAAGGAGCAATGGTGTACATTGAAGGAAGGCCAAAATCCATAGGGAATATTGCGGGGTTTATAAACAATACACAACCAAGGTCTACAATTAAGCAACCCATATGCATATTTGAGGGGCGTGAAGGAAACCGCGTATTTGTATGTGCCATTAAATCAATAGCTGCAGGGGAAGAGTTGCTTATTAATTACAATTTTAATTGAGTAGATACAAACATGGTTACTATGGGAGTTGTATATCTAACAATTTACCCAACCTTTTATTAATTAATTTAACCTCTTAAGTATTTTCCATTAGTCAATTGTTATAATTTTGTTTAAATTTTCTATATTTACTTCGCAGGGTAGTGTTGGGGCATCTCTCCAGCAGATGGAGAGGAGTAAAACTTCCTCGATGCAACTTGTATACATCTTTGTAATGGAACAAATATAATTTAAAAAAAGAGTTTTTTTTTTGCTATGATTTTTCATGAGTATATTCAATTCATTTAGTTAATATTATCTATATACTTGTTGTAGAATGTTGATCGGGGAAACCACTTGTTTGTTGATCAGACTACAACAACCTTGGGGCAACATGTATACCTAATTGTAAATGTACAATTTAAATATGCCAATTGATAACTGTTATTGTATGTAAATTGCACTAGATGAATATAATATTCCCACTTACCTAGTTGATTCATTACATACATCCTCATCATATCCTCTAGTATTTGATTTACCCCTTCTATTTGAGGATGGTATGTTGTACTAAAATTCAACTTTGTATCCATACCTTTAAATAATGATGTCCAAAATTTTGAAGTAAATTTTGCATCCTGATCAGTATTGACTGTCTTCGGTATCCCATGAAGTCTCAAAATTTCCTTCATAAATATATCAATGATATTATGGATTTATAAGTAGATTTTACAGGTATAAAATGTGCTGCTATGCTTACTTTATCTACTACAATCATAATGGAATCATGTTGTTTCCTTGTTTTAAATAGTTTGGTTATAAAATCCATAGTTATTGTTTCCCATTTCCATTCTCGAATTGGTACAGGTTGCAAGAGTCTAGCTGGATGTTGATGAACAACCTTAACCTATTGGCATGTAAAACATCGAGCCACATACTCGACTGCTTCTTTTTTATCTTGGGACAATAAAAGTCTTTCTTTAAAGTTGATAGGAGTTTCTAATATTTTGGATGTGTGGCACAAGGATTATCATGTAGCTCCTTAACGATAATGTGTTTTAAATTTGTTTGATTGGGTACATAAATGCAGTTTTTGTAATGCATAAATCCTTCTACATCAATCTGATATGCATATTCCTCGATAATATGAGATTTGCTAATACATTTTTCCATTAACTTATTATACTGCTCCAAATCATTACTAGCTACCTTCTTCAACATATTTTTAAATTACGACTCATACCCACTAATTACAATTGTGTCCAATTCATGTTGTTGTCGACGGAGAGAATTTGTTACAATGTTTTCTTTCCCTTTTATATGCTTTATTTCAAAATAATATTCACTCAAGAATGAAAGCCATCTGGCTTGCCATGCATTTAATGTGTTTTGATCAAACATATATTTTAACCCAATATTATCAGTTAATAACAAGAATTTCTTTCCTATAAAATAATGTCGCCACATTTTAAGAGCATGGATGATGGCTTCCAATTCCATGTCATGTACTACATAATTTTTCTCACGTTCTTTCAATTTTTTGAATTTATAACAAATCACATGACCATCTTGAGTCAGAACCCCTCCCATGCCATATTTACTTGCATCCATGCATACTACACAATATTTATTAGGATCTGCAATTCTAAACACAGGTGTTGTTGTCAAAAAATGTTTCAATTTATCAAAGCTATCTTCACATTCTTGGCTCGAGAGAAATTTAATACTTTTCTTCTTAAGGGTAGTGATAAGGTGAGTTATTCTTGAAAAAATTTATATAAATATTAGGTAATATCCCATTAACGCCATGAATGACCTGTTATCCAGTACATCTTTTGGTATAGGCCATGTTATAATAGCCTTGATTTTAGATGGGTCAACAGATACACCTTTCTCTAAGATGAGGTGTCCCAAAGATTGTATATATTTTTTTATAAAAATCACATTTACTAAGTTTTACATATAGTTGATGTTCTCTCAAAGTTTGCAAAACCATTCATATGTGTTTCTCGTGTTCTTCCTCATTCTTCAAATATATCAAAATTTCATCAATGAATACCAATACAAATTTATCCAGAAATCTACTTAGCACATTGTTCATCATACTCATAATTATTGATGGAGAGTTAGTTAACCCAAAAGGCATGACAACAAATTCATAATGTCTGTATCTTGTTCGAAATGTAGTTTTATGGATATCTTCCTCTTTAACCCATACTTGATGATAACCTGACCTAAGATAAAAATTTCAGAAAATTTTATCTCCTCTCACCTTATCAAACAAGTCATCAATTCTCAATATGGATATTTGTCCTTAATTTTCAATTTGTTTAGTTTCCTGTAATATATACACATTCTAAAAGTACCATCCTTCTTTTTGAAAAACAGAACCGGTGCTCCCCGGGGTGACACACTGGGTCGAATGTACTTCTTGTCAATAAATCTTGTAGTTGCATTCTTAGATCAATCAATTATGGAATACTCATATGATAAGGGGCTCATGAAATAGGTGTTGGTCTTGGTATTAAATATATAGCAAATTCTAAATATATCTTAGGAGGTATCCCTGGTATCTCATCAAGAAACACATCTTGAAAGTCCTTAAGAATGGGAGATTGATCCATTGTTGTTTTTAACTTTTCCGGGTCATTCTTTGTTATTTTGATTGCATAGAATTGGAATCCTTTCCTAATACACTTTTTGAGCTGCATAGATGAAATTTGTCGTATATATATATAGGTCTGTAGATTCCTTTTATGGTATGATGCTTGCCCATTTCATCCATACATTCAAAACTCTTATGTAAACAATTGATGATAGTTTTATGAGACTCTAGCAAATCCATGCCAATCAAGATGTCTTAGGATCCTAAAGGGAGTATTTTTAAGTCCACTGTTGTTTCCATCTCATCAAAATTTAGTTTACACTCTTTTACCAATTCCGTAACTTTCCTCTTTACTCATGTTGCTAAATCTACCAACCATGCATTTTTTTGTTTTTCCTTTAAAAGTTTACATTTCTCTACTACTCTTGGAGCAATGTAACTTAAACTAGCTCTTGAATCAATAAGAGTGGAAACATATGTGTTTAGAATTTTACCTTCTACTTCCAACATGGTGCTTTGATGATCTTCCGATTGATCCTCCAAAGCAGCATTGACTATGGGTATATTTATAGCTATATCATTGACTTTAGAGGATTCTTGAAACATGTTTAAGGGGGGGATTTTTAGGTTAGGATTGTGAGGGAAATGTTTGTATAAATGAGGTACATTACAACCCCGACATTTGATTTCCTTTGAGTTGTTGTTCCCTCCATTATTAAAAGTTCCTACACTTCTTGTTCCATTGTTTGTGGTTGAACCTAACCAATTATAATTGTTATATGTATAGCTTGTTTTTAATTTTCTAAAAGGGGAAGGTTTAAATCCTTTCTTGCATTGATCTTTTTTTTTCATTCTTTTTATTTTGCCATGTTTGGTTCAATTCATATCTTTGTCTAAAAATAAGATATCATAGTTCAGCCTTCCTAATTACTTCATCCATAGTTTTAGGCATGTCAAATTCAATTTTGTCTTTGTAAGATCGAGATAAACAAGTGATAAATCGATATAATTTTTCTTTTTCATCCTTCAAGTATGGTACATAATGTTGTAAATTCACAAACTTAGTTACGAATTCCTCCATTGTTTCTGTCCCAGTATCAAGTCATTAAATTCTTTGGATTTTTCATCGTAATAACGTCCTGACATGTACTTCTGTTTAAATAATTTTAAAAATACTTTCCAGCTTAACTCCTCACTGCAGATGTTATTTATTCTCTTTGCTTCCTGCCACCACAAGGAAAATTTTCCACTTAGCTAGAAAATAGCCAGTCGTTCCCTCAAGTTGTCATGATAATTGTATCCTTGAAAGTACCATTTTATATTAAGAAACCAAGCTTTAATAGCATCTTCAGATTCCCCATCGAGCATTGAGCGTATCAATTTCTTAAATTCTCCTTGTAATTCCATAGTTCATCCTTTTTATTTCTTGTATTTTATTCCATAGTCGTTCTTCAATTCTCTAGTGCTTATTTGAATATTTTCTGTGGTTTCCTCACTACTATAACTCTTTGTATTTTTTTTTTTTCTGTTATTTCCCATACTACAAGAGTTTTGACCATTATTTTTATGTGGTGCTTGGTCTGTTAAGCTCTTCAAAATTAACTCATTCATCTCTTCCTGATCTGATTTAGCATTCACTAACTTGGTATTGTCCGCTTTATAGTTGTCTAAACTAACCCTTAAACTTTTCATTGTTTCCAACATTTTTAACTGTATTTTCGAATTATGTTTTTCCTCAAGTTCTACATATAAGCTTGAATTTTCCAATACTCGTGTTCCTTTAGGTGTCGATTCGTCTTCTATAAACTGTC
>LPNX011058540.1:0-46980 GCA_001517045.1 Pseudotsuga menziesii | reverse complement strand
TATATATATATATATATATTTTATGCAAAGGGTCACCTTAACCTTTATGACCATGAATCGAAGTTGGTTCGCTGGCTTACTTAGCTCTCGAGATAACACCAAGTAGCATGTGACTTCAGGTAACACTTAGCGGAGCTGGGATGGCTAGTCGAAAGATTGCAAAGATTTTTATGGATTGGATCATTCTTGTCCTTTCATTGACATTTAAGAAGTTTGATATGTGGCATGCTTTTTCTTTCCTCCACTTTTCTTTGCAGTTTTTTTACATTTTCCTTGGATACTTACCTCGTAAAGGGAGAAGAGAGGGTTATTACTCCATTGAAAGCCTTCAATTCTATGTTTTCTATGGTTTGGGTCTTGCAGTTTCTCTACGGCATAGTTGTGGTACACTTGTTTTTTTAATCTTATTTTAGAGCTTGGTAACATTGCCAAATAGAAAAAGTTTACTAATCACAATTTCCATGGTCGATTCCTACTACATTTCTTCATTTCCTTCACAAGCTGTGGGGTTGATGCCAATATAAGACCGTCACCAAAAATTGAGGATTTTCCTTGTATCAGTGTTTTGGGCAGTTTTCATGGTGGTTTGAAAATTACTCCTTCCTCCATATGAAAACTTTAGCAAGGTCCATCAATTTAACCTGGAAGGTATATTTTTTTCTCTCCTTAACTGATTTTAACTGCATGCAATTTATTAGTTTCTCACTAAAAATATTTTTCTTACAGGAATGGTTACTACGAAATTACAGAGTTATGAAATCATCAAAGTATAGTCTTGGGTTCTTGGAAGATCTCCTCCTCAATTAACTGCTTTAAATAAAGCAACATTGACATATGTCGCTTATATTGAAAAGTAGATTGATTAATATTATTAGTTTCTTTATTCATATTCCTATTCATTTAATAATGAACGCTATAGTTATAGTCGAGAGCTTCCCAGCTATTGAGAAGTGATTTATATTTCTTCAACCTCTCCGCATGATGCATCCCACCCAATCTAAGGACATATACATTGTAACCACTAACTAGAAAATCTACCTTTTTCTTCATTTTGGATTTCTCTCCTTTACTCAATTCATGAGGTAACAAAGACATTAATTTCATTTTAAGAGATTTAACTGGAATAGGTTCATCCAACATTTCAGGTCCCACTAGAGAGTTGAGTAAATTAATATTAAGAAATTCATTGATTATTCGAAGTGGAGGCTTCGGGAAGCTCTCGCTCTTAACTTCTTTCACAGTTACTTGGTGAAGGTGAATGTGAGAGGATGCAGGCTCCTGAAGGCATATACCTCTAAGGTTTTGTTTTTCTCAAAACCTTTCATGTGTGTAGGTTGGTATAGAGTGAACTATGTGTTATTTAGATTTTTATTTACCATTTAAAAAAATAGTTTTTAAGGCCATCCACATGGCAGATTAGGCATGCTTTTTTTCTTTTATAATTTCATCGACTTATTAATTTTGTATTGTTATCTAGTTCCACTCGTGGATATCTTATTAATTTGTTGATTATTAGTTAGTTTCTTCATGGTTACCGACCCTATACAATTTAATAGTAACTTCTGTGAGTGTTTTATAACTCGAATTTTGTACAGGCTTTTTGTTTATTAGCAAGAACAAAGTATGGAATTTTGGCAATACTCATTGGTATAATGGTTATATTTTTAATGTGTAAAACCAATAGTAATATTCGAGGGTTATATTTCTTATGTGATACAGTCTTATTCCTAAAAAGGTTTGTATAGGGTTTAGATGAAAATGTAAATAAAATTAATACTATTCCAAACATGTTTCTCTTTCTTGTTTCCCTCTTAGGGTTTCTCATTCTTAAATGTTGTTATAAACATAATGAGTATTGCATAAATGGCAAGATGTAGATTACTATTTTTAACAATCATTATACAAATCTTAGTCATTTGTTATCTAAATGTTTTTCATACGTTTTCCATTCTATCTGTGTTTATTTTGTATTAATCAATGAATCAATTATAATCAACTCATTTTCTACTACAGAAAATAATAACAATCTAAATCATTAAGGAAACATAAAACTCAGAATATTAATCTACTAATTGTCATTATAGAAAATACTGTAAAACCCTAATCAACATTCTACATCCTTTAAGTGTATTTGATTGTTTACCTTAAATGGAGTTACTGAAATGAGCTTATTCCTTAATTCTACTAGAAATAAGTTAGAGTAAAGCATATGTGATTGTCTTCCAAAACAAGAGATTGAGCAGCCTCGCACCTCCGGACCTTAGGAACCTAAAATTTTATTTCAATCTACACCGTTCCACCAACTTTCCTACAACAACAGTTTTTGTTTTCACTTCCTCAATTTTTCAAGTTGCCACCAATCATTTAGTGAGAGTGAGTTACTTACATAACCTAGCACTCTCCTAAGTGCTTATGTAGCAGTTCTTATTCGAAGTCCTAGCACCCTTTAGGTGTTCTTTGACTACTCTGTGCTACTTTCAGTATTCATATTTTCTCTAGATATCACACTCACATGCATTTTTCCTCTTTTTTCCTAGGGCTTAATAGCTAGTAACTAACTCCTCTTAAGATTGGCCACTTGTTTTATTAAAGACAACTCAGTATTTACTTACTAACACAAACTTGGGTTCTGTCGATTAACTACATAGATAACCAATTTCCATTTCCAACCACTCATTTCTACTATTACATCAAATCTAAAATATTTTTTGCACCTTTACTGATCACGGAGGCTTCCAAAAATGTCCCCACTTGATTAAAAATGAGTTCAGCAACCCTTACGAAATGTCGTTTTCCACCATTACCTGCGCCATCCTCATAGCAGTTTTGTCAATTGTAATAAAACTTCCGATAGCAATATCTAGGCCCCAAAATTGAATTGGTAGACCGGGTAAAACAAGCCCTTAATTGAGTCATTCACTTTTATATACAATGAGTAAAAAATGTAAAGCAATAATTAAATTTTAGCTTAAAATAATAAATTAAATTATGGGCATTTCAAGCCCCCCTAAGTTTGACATTAAATAAGAACTTATAAATTATATTGATTTAACACATAATAAAAACGTTTTCAGAGTAAGTTAGATTGAAAAATTATATAAAATTGGTTTAGACAGAATACAAACATTTTTATAAGGTGATTCAAAATAGAGAGCCTTTTTATGTTAAACTTTTTATATGGAGATACTTTTATCATTTTATGTATTTTGAGTTTAAAATAAATAAAAAATAAATTTAATAAAACCTTAATAATCTGACATAAATAAAGTCATGTTCAAGTGGAAAACTATCTTTGATAGTACAAAGATTTTATTTAGTTGAAAATGGTTGTTCTTGAAGATGATCCCATCCCCCAGTAAGGATGGAAACCTCGGAAAACCAACTAAAACCTCAGTTGCCTATTGGCATAAATACTGAACTTATAAGAGTTGAATACTGTAATTTGTTTGCATAAATAGTAAGCTTATAAGAGCTGAATACCGTAATTTGTAGAATAGAGTAGTAGATCTCTATAAGCAAAGAAATTTCCCAAATTTCCCAAGTGACCTTATTTTGTCAAATTTCCCAGGCAGCTTTCCAAGTGACCTTATTTTGTCAGCAACCTCTATTACAGTGGCTTTTGCAGCCCTTCTACTAGCCTTAGCAACAGCTCTCCTGTTCTCTGCTTTCCTATGAGCTTCAACAATCTCATTCTGCATTTTTGCTAATGCCCTGGCCCTCTTATCCGCCAATTTCCTCTGAACCAAGATAAACCAGAATTAGCAAAAAAAATGAGCAACAATATATGTCCATAATAATTATCATGCAAACTTATAATTCATACCTCCTTTTTTTTCAATTTGATGTTGGCTTTCACTTTCTGCTCCTCCTCCCAAGCCTCGATAATTATTTCTTCAGTCTTGAATCTGCAAGGCAATTAAGTTACATTAGATTTAATTAACCTTAAAAAGTAAATGGATTCTAAATAATGGGTTTGTTTATAGATTTTTACATACTTTTATAGTTATTCAATTTGTGACTAGTGAATAAGGATAAGTCACATGTTAAGTGCCACTAATAAGTTACTTGTTATGGGGTTATTCTAGTTAAGTGAATTATCTGTCACAAAATACTAATTCTTCAAATATTAGCTTAAGCATTATCCATCCATCAAGTAACGTAACTGTTATCTCTATATCAATTATTTTTATATTATTTTTTAATAACATTTTATTTTTAATTTGTAGCTAAGACTATAAAATATAAAATGAATTTGAACAATACACTGCTCTCCATACCCAGAAAAAAACATAAATGCATGATCCACTCCAAAATCTCAAATAAAATACACATATAATTATACTCCACTCCACCGTTTGCATTTAATTGGTAATGTGTTAATTCACCTGTTATCAATTTTGGCCATCTTCGCCTCTACCCAAGCGACAGCCTTGGCTTCTATTTCGTCTTTCTTAACCTGTTGTAGAGCGAGCTGCTTTGCAGTGGGCGGAGGGTTCTCATTACCAGAAGAAGCCGAGGGAGCTCCTATGCTGTTAATGTTGCCAGCGGTCATATTTTCAACGTCGTTACGCTGGGCATCCCCATTTGAATTGGAACCTAACAATATAAATATGCCAAAAAAGAAATATATAGTCAGATTGCAATAGTTGCATATCGTAATTGCAATAGTTGTTAAGATAAACTATCATAATAAATTTAAACATATCTCGAAACTGATAATTATTGAACAAGTTTCTAGAAAAATGGCGGTAAGTTATATACCAGCCATCGCACGACACTTCGTCGCTCTCCCTGGAACTCTGGTCTAAACAAACGTATAAAAATTGCAATGAAAGTTATGAGTTGAATCCAGATGCAGAGTTCGGAATTTTCTGGAAATTCGTCTGTGTTTGTTATACTCAGAATTCTTAAAGCAAGATTACAGTTCAGAGCAGAGATCTCTAGTGCAACGACGGTAAGTAGCCTTGAGGTTTTATAATTTCTTTAATCTATACATGTTATAAATATGTTTTGTTTTCAATTTACATTAAGGCCGACAGTTATATTTTATTTTTTAATAATTTGCCTTTGTGTTACTTACCAAGTCTCTCGACGAACGTTAAATGTTCAATTTCGCTTTGAGATTTGAATTCCATTAGGTGATGTTTAACTCAAATTTGATTGGCATAATTACATCTTATTAGGAAATGCTTTATATCGTGCACCATTCAAGAGTAAATCGTTTGTTTTGAAAGAGAACATTGCCAATTTGAAGCATTCATGCTTATGCCAGAATTTTCATGTTATGCACAAATGCATTGAAGCCTTATATTTGTAATCATTCATGCTTATACACAATCTACGTTCAAGCAAAGCTCATTAAATCAATTTTGTTGTTTGCATTGGAGAAACCATAAAAGTTTTTGAATAACTTATTACCATGTATTTTTTTTAAAAGAAAGAAATCATAATTTTTATTTTATTTTTACATGAAGTATGCATACAAGTTTTGGTGACTTTATGGTTTTATTGAACAAATTTGTCGAAAAGAGAGCTTGAAGAATGCTACAAAAGGATGTCCATAACTTCCCAAGTCTAATGGTGCTTTTATGCTTCATCAATCTCTCATACTTTCATAAATTTTCAACGTTCAAGCAAATTCATTCATCTTCCTTTTGTGTAGCTATGCAAGTGAGTAATCACTTATAAATATGTTTGTTTTTTGCAAACATATTTCAACAAATTTATTGGAATGGTTTCTTGTTGCTTTTGTAAATTTCAAGAGTGGATATTAAAAAAGACAAATTAAGACAAGTTTGAAGAAGCCAAGGAGGTGACAACCAAACCTAGCATCCTCCATTTAAGGAAGCTCATAAAAACATAATTGGAGAGAATGAAGAGACAAGAACTACTTCTATCCAAAACATGAAGGAAAAATATGCATGCTCAAGTTTGCAATGGCATTTTGTAAGCACAAAGAGACAGATCAAGGAAAAATCATAATTTTAAAAGAAAGAAATCATAATTTTTTTTTTACATGAAATATGCATACAAGTTTTGGTGACTTTATGGTTTTATTGAACAAATTTGTCGAAAAGAGAGCTTGAAAAATGCTACAAAAGGATGTCCATAACTTCCCAAGTCTAATGGTGCTTTTATGCTTCATCAATCTCTCATGCTTTCATAAATTTTCAACCTTCAAGCAAATTCATTCATCTTCCTTTTGTGTAGATATGTAAGTGAGTAATCACTTATAAATATGTTTGTTCTTTGCAAACATATTTCTTTCAACAAATTCATTGGAATGGTTTTTTGTTGCTTTTGTAGATTTCAAGAGTGGATCTATTAAAAAAGACAAATTAAGACAAGTTTGAAGAAGCCAAGGAGGTGACAACCAAACCTAGCATCCTCCATTTAAGGAAGCTGATAAAAACATAATTGGAGAGAATGAAGATACAAGAACTACTTCTATCCAAAACATGAAGGAAAAATATGCATGCTCAAGTTTGTAATGGCATTTTGTAAGCACAAAGAGACAAATGAAGCAAGAAAAATCCTTAGGCTAAGAGATATGCAAGTTTCCTATTATTATTATAAAAATTGTTCATCCATTCCATTTGGAATGGGGACGAAATTGTAAAGTAATCACCCAAATAGAATTAGAAGGCCAAGAACCATGAAGGTAGAAAGTAAAGAGTTGAGAATATAGAAGGCCAAAGGTCATTAGGTTTTTTTTATAAATGATACTTTTGCACCCTTACACTATCTTTGTATACTGAATAGAGTGAAATCATTAACTTGTGCATCACATTATTGTAAATTTGTTGATGGTTGTGTACTTTTTCTTCCATTCATTGCTTTCTTGGTTTCTTGTGAGTTTGGATGTTGTATCTTGTGAATTTTGTGATAAATGGTCATTCATTTGATAAATGTGCCCATTCTTGTTTATCATACACTTTGCTAACTTCTTGGATATAACTCTTAGGATACATGGGCTATTCTAGGCCCTTGAAGCAAGATTGGATTATTATGCAAAAAGTAGAGGCAAACTATTATATGTACTCTTTGCATGTTTTCCTTGATTTATGTGTAATGCTTTTGATGTGAAATATGTCTAAATAAATTAGCTATAGAAGATATATGTTTTGAAGTGTAAATAGGTCTTAGTTAGCTTATTTTCTAATACTATTGTCAAGTTGTTGATGGTTGTAGACTATTTTCTCTATGCTCCACTTCCTTGTTTTTTTGTAAGGATGAATGCCATATGAATCCCATGGTGTAAAGGGTATTCTCTTGATTACCATGTCCATGTTTGTTTATACTAAGTTGTGTTAACAAGTTGGATTCATGCATATGATAGACAATGGCTACTCTCATTTCTATTTGTGCCTTTGAGGTGTTTCATGTTAAATTGGTTCTATTTACTATGTTCTCCCATCTAGGATAGGATTAGATATAAATAAATTAATTGCACATTGCATTCACACCTTATATACACCACATATTAAAGCATTTAAAACTTATGGTGAACTAGGACTTGACCAATAAAAGAAAAACAACAATCCACAACAACCGAGTAGCATTTGGAGGGATTAATAGTCAATAGAGGAAGGTCTACTATCTAGTTGTCCCCTTTCACTCAATTAACTTGTGTATTTGACATCGGATGTTTTCTCATGTCAACAGGTCATAGAGTTATGATTTTAATATATATTCTTCTACTTCCCAACCATAAATTTGTATTTGTTTTTCAAATTAAGTCTTCTATATTTGATTGCACTAATCCTATCATGAATCCATCCTAATCATCAATCTATAAATCATAGATCTATTACACATTACAAAATTAATATTTACTAAAAAAATCCATCTCATCTTTTGGTTTGTTAATACTTCAAATATGGACGCAAAATATCCATTTCTAAGCTAGTTCTTTTTTTTTTACTATTGGAAGTAGACTTTCTCAAAAACATAATTTGTAAATAAACAAGTACTTAAATAATTTTGTATTTATTTGTAACCATTATATTTATTGTAGTGTTTTTTTCATGGTTACAAGTAGGGGTTTATATTAGAATATACTACAACAAAATTGTATAGTTGAAAAAGGTCACAAAATGAGGGTTAGTTCAATAGTAATGTAAGTTTTAAACTTGTGAAGTGAAACAATGCATACATATTCTTAATAAAAATAAAGATTAAACAATGGAAAAAACACAATACAAAAAGAATTACCCTAAAAACCCTTAACTAGGAAAAACAACAACACTTAGAGTTGCTCCTCTATCTTTCTCATTGTATTTTCTTAAGCATTCATGATATAGTACCCACCATTATCCCATTTTTTGTTTCTTTCAGGTGTGAAACTTCTCCAACTATACTTTCTTATCTTCAATCATATTTCTCACAAAGTGGTACTACACATCAATATGCTTCATTTTATAATGATAACCAAGGCTCTTTGAAAAAATGTTTTCACTGTGATTGTCAAAATCTAGCCTTACATCTTTCTATGCAAACATAATACCTAAACACAATCTATACAACTACACAACTTCTTTAAATGCATAGATGGATACCATTTATTCATGTTATGTATTTGAGATTGCAACTATAGCTCACCTCTTTCTTATCCAAATAATAACTCCACCATATAGGTTAAACAGATAACCACTTGTAGATATTTTGTGATCAAGATCTCCATCCGAGTTTGCAACAACAAATCACTATACATCTATCTTTATGTCTAGTCTAGGTCTTCCTTGTTAGTAGATTCCATAATCTATAGTGCCACGCAAATATCTAATTACCCTCTTTATAGTTTTCTAAAGCCCCTTTCATGATTTTGACACATATCTTCTCAAAACTCTCTTTGCATGGGAAATGCCAAGACTACTACATATTGTTTCATACATCAAATTGGAAATAACTCTAACATTGGAAACTTGTGACATTCTTCTTCTTCACGTGTCTTGGGACACTAATTTGTAGATAAATTCACACCTACAATAATATGGACCTTGATTGGTTTACATTCTTGCATACTAAACCTTTGCAATATCGTCTCAACATATTTTCTCTAATTGAACAAAAAATTTATGTTTGCACGATCTATTTTTATCTCAATCCCCATTATAGAGTTAACAACACCAATATCCAAGTTCATGTCAAATTTGGAGGATAACTGGAATTTGACCTCCTTGGTGGCATTCATCAGGTTTTTTCCAACATGCCATCGACATATAAAACTACATTAATGAAGTGGTTAGCAACATACTTGGAATATACATAGTGATCAACCTTGTGTTTCACAAAAATTAGTCCAAGGATGTATCTTCCAAACTTTTGGTACCACATCCTAGGAGGTTTATTTTGACCATAAAGAGAGTATATTAGCTTGTAGACCAATTGTTTCCTTCCCTTCACTATAAAAAATTTTAGGTGTTTCTTGTAGATTTCTTATTCAAGATCCCCATGTAATAATTTTGTCTTCAAATCCATCTACTCTATTTTAAGATAATAATAATAAATAGTAGGAAACTAGAATCCGATAGAATTTAATTTAGCAAAATGAGAAAAAATATCACTAAAATATATTTGAGTCTAGTTGGGAATATCCCTTTGCTACTAAGAGGTATTTGTACTTCTTCACTTTACCTTCTACATTCAAATTACTTTTAAACAACCATTTTCTACTGATGGTTTTTATTATCATTTGAAGCTCAACTAGATCCCACTTCCTTTTTATCCAAGGCATCCATTTCTTCAATCATATCCTTCTTCCATACTCTTACTATTCTCTAGATACACCGTTTCCTTAACAATTATAGCACCGCCATCATTAGTAATAGATAAAGAACACACAAGTTAAATTCAGGTGGGGAATACCTTTTTGGCTTCCTTCTTTCCTAATATGATCTCCTCATAATTGGATTATGATATTACTCCATATTCTTCTTATTAATATTTTTTTATTGAGTCAAATTCTTCACCCTCCAACTCAAACTCTATTTTCTCTAGTTCTTTTCCCTTGCAAGGACTTCCTATTTGGGATTGTCTTTAACCTCTTTAAAAACAACATCCCATTTGTAAGGAGTCTTCTTAGTTACTGGGTTCCAAAGTTTAAAACCTTTCACGCCATATTTATAAACAATAAATATACATTTTTTTAACTTTGTTATCCAACTTACTCTTGTTTTCTTGTGGAACATGTACATTAGAATTGCACCCAAAAAATTTTAGATGTTTAAGAGAGGGTTTCTTACTAGTCCATACCTCATGCAAATTTATCTTTAAATTTATCAAAGATCTTAGGTTTCTTTCGAAGGAAATAATTCCATGTATTCCTTGAGAAATAATCTATAAATGAAACATAATACACATATTTATGATACATGTCCAAACACATCACTACATATTAATGCTAATATTTTATTTTATCTCATAGGACCGGGTGAGAATCTTACCCAATTCTATTTATCATATATGTAATTTTCACATAAATTGAAATCTAGCATGCAATCATACATACCTTTACCATATAATGCTCGAAGGCCCTTCTCTCTAATATTTCGTAGACTTTGATGACATAGAATTTCATTTTCTCAAAAGATAGTAGGGAGTTTGTTGTCTTTATTTCCACCCACACAAACATGAGAACTATTGCACCTAATGATGATACTACTTCCCAATAACTTGTACAAAGTTCCATTCTCGATTCCCCTCATCAAACCTTTACTCCTAGAACCATTTTGCATATTTATTTTCCAAACATAGTTTGTATGCTTGCATCATCCATCTTACTAATGTATACCAATTTTCTAAACATCTTTCGAATCCGCAAAACCCTAGGGATAGTTTTGATCCGTCCATATAGTGTCATCAACTTAATTTTTCCACAACCCATGATGCTAGCCGTCATGTCATATTTTAAGAAAACATCACCTCCGTTGTCTCATATCCACAAAAGACTTATTGTGAGGATTTATATGAAGAGAAGAACCTGGGTCAATTAGCCATGTACATCATGATATGAATGGGTAGTTGTAGCAGCTAGGTGCAGATATCCTCATTTTTTAAGGATATCTTCATCTCTATGGAAGGAGAATCATTAGATGCCGTCTAGTTTTCAATATTTTTATATATGCAACCCATCTTATAATTCCCAACTTTATCAAATTTCCAACATTTCCTTAAATTTTTTCGTGGAGATGTATATATACTTTTAAATTTAGACCTCCTCCCTAAAGGATTTTTTTCTTCTTCTTGTGGATGACCTCTCACAAAAAATGAATTTGTGTTCTCACTATCCATGGGTTTCCACCTCATTTTCGTTGATAAAAAGGATGCCACTGTATCCTCAAACTTTAATGTGGATTGAATAGCACTACCAATTACTACAATCATATTATCCCAACATTTTGGAAGAAAACATAACAATGTAATACGCTTAATATCGTATTCCACCATCTTAATATCAATTGAGACAATTTGACTTCCCAAAGCATGAAAGACACTTGGATAATATGGCACTGAGTTATTATCATCCATACTAAAATAATACAACTTCCTTCAAAGAAACAACTTGTTTACCAACGAATTTAACTAATACAAACTCCCTAACATATACCACAACTTCTTTGTGTTATATACTCCACCAACATTCAAGAACATCAATTTCATAAGAAAAGTTGAATCATACTTCTCACCTTTCTTTCTATATTTTCATATTCGTCTTTGAACATAGTAGTAGGTTGCGTGCATAGATACATAGAGACCATTGTTCTTTATACACAACAAGATATTCAACCTTGAGATTCCATAGCTCAAACTTCGAACCATTAAATTTCTCGATCTCGATTCTAGAATTTCCTGCCATTCTCTTTCAACAAATAAATCACCACCATAAATCTCCAACAAAACCCATATTTATTATAGACCCAAGATCAAATTTATCTATCAGTCAATTTGAACCCTTAGTAACAAAGGAATCCTACTGAATCCAATAGTCAAGCTAAACAATGCATAAAAAATTCTAATAAAAATAGAGATTAAACAATCACACACACATAGTACATGGAGATTTACCCTAGAAACCCTTAACCCAGAAACCAAAAAAATAGAGTTGTACCTCTCTCTTTCTCATTGTATTTTTTAGCCATTCAAAATACAATAGGGCACATGTTTCTTTATACTCAGAATTCTAAAAGGAATATACAGAAACAAAGATTATAGTTCATAGTAGAGATCTCTACTGCAACGACGGTAAGTAGCCAGGTTTTATGATTTATTTAATCTATCCATGTTATAAATATATTTTGTTTTCAATATAATAAGGACCAATCGTTATTTTTATTTATTTAATAATTTGCTTTTTGTGTTACTTACCAAACTTTTGGCACCATATCCTAGGATATTTATTATGATCACAGAGGGACTATTTTAGCTTGCAGACTAGCTCTTTCCTTCTCTTCATTATAAAAAATTTTAGTCATGTAGATTTCTTCTTCAAGATATTTATGTAAGAATTTTATCTATAAATCTATCTACTCTACTTTAAGATCAAAAGCAACGATAATATAAAAAAGGAATCAGATAGAAGTTAATTTAGCAACATGAGAAAAAAATTCACCAAAGTCAATTTGACTCTAGTTGGGAATATTCCTTTGCAACTAAGAGGGATTTGTACTTCTTCACTTTACCTTTTACATTCAAATTATTTTAAATAACCATTTTCTACCAATGGTGTTTCTTGTATTTTGAAACTCAACTAGATAGAGCTTCATTTTTATCCAAGGCATCCATTTCTTCAATCATAGCCTTCTTCCTGATTTTACTTATCAGGAAGGGAATATATTTTTGGATTCCTTCTTTCCTAATTCGATCTCCTGAGTCCTCATAATTGGAGTATGAGCTTCATCTTCTTCTTATTAACTTTTTCTATTGAGTCAAATTCTTCACCCTCCGACTCAAACTCTATTTTCTTTAATTCTTTTCCATTGGAAGGAATTCCTATTTGGGATTTAACCTCTTTAAAAACACCATCCCATTTGTCAAAGTATTCTTAGTTATTGGGTTCCAAAGTTTAAAACCTCTCACACCATATCTATAACAATAGAGATACATTTTTAAACTTTGGTATCCAACTTAAACTTGTTTTCTTGTGGAACATGTACATTAGCATTGCACTCAAAAACTTTCAAATGTTTAAGAGAGGGTTTCTTACTAATCCATACCTCATGAAAAATTATCTTTAAATTTATCAAATACCTTAGGTTTCTTTCAAAGTAAATAAATCCATGTGTTCCTTGAGAAATTGTATATAAATGAAACATAATAAATCTAATATTTACATACATGTCCAAACACATCACTACATATTAAATCTCATATTCTATTTTATCTCATAGGACCGGGTGAGGATGTTACCTGATTCTATTTATCATATATGTAATGATCACATAAATTGAAATCTAGTATGCAATCATACATACATTTACCATATAATGCTTGAAGGCCCTTCTCTCTAATATGTCCCAGACTTTGAAGGACATTGCATTTTCTCCAAAGATAGTAGGGAGTTCTTTGTCTTTATTTCCACCCACACAAACATCAGACATATTACACCCAATAATGATACTACTTCCCAATAACTTGTACAATTATGGATTCCCCTCATCAAACCTTTACTCTTGGAACCATTTTGCATGTTTATTTTCTAAACATAGTTTGCATGCTTGCATCGCCCATCTTACAAACATATACCAATTTTCTATCCATATTTGGAATGAGCAAAACCCTAGGAAGAGTTTTGATCCTTCTATACTATGTCATCAACTTAACTTTTCCATGACTTATGATTCTAGCTATCATGTCATATTTTAATAAAACATCACCTCCATTGTCTCATATCCACAAAACCACTTCTTCTGAGGATTCATATGAAAAGAAGCAGCTGGGTCAATCATCCATGTACATCATGATATGAATGGGTAGTTTTAGAAGCTAGGTACACATATCCTCCCTTTTTCAAGGATATCTTCATCTCTATTGAAGGGGCATCATTAGATACCTTCTAGTTTTCAATATTTTTATATTTGTAATCCATCTTATAATGCCCAACTTTACCACATTTCCAACATTTCCTCAAAGGTTTTCCTAGAGATGTAGATATACTTTTAAATTTAGACCCCCCCAAGAATTATTATCATTTTTTTCTTATGGACAATCTCTCACGAAAATGTATTTGTGTTCTCACTATCCATGGTTTTCCACCTCATTTCCTTTGATAACAAGGATGCCGCTATATCCTCAAAATTTAATGTGGATTGAATAGCACTACCAATTACTACAATCATATTATCCCAAGATTCTTGAAAAAGAACATAACAATGTAAAATTATTAATATCTTATGCCACTATCATAATATCAATAGAGGAAATTTGACTTACCAAAGCATGAATACACTTGGATAATATGTCACTAAGTCATTATCATCCATACAAAGATTATACAACTTCCTTCAAAGAAACAATTTGTTTACCAACGAATTTAACTAATACAAACTCCATAACTTATCTCACAACTTCTTCATGTTATATACTCCACTAGCATTGAACAACACCAAATTCATAAGAAAAGTTGAATCATACTTCTCACCTTTTTTTCTATATTTTCCTAGTCATCTTTGGCCGTAGTAGTAGGTCGTGTGCATATATCCATAGCGACCCATTGTTCTTGATCTACAATATGATCTTCAATGTTGAGGGTCCATAGCTATAAAAAGAGGAAAATAAAATATTGACTTATGTTTAAAAATTGTTTCTGGACCCTCAACATTGAGCATGCGAGTTGAGCCAAACTTCAAGCCTAGTATTTGAAACCGTGTTTTGATACCACATGTGTAACAACTCAAAAATTCCATAAGAAAAAAAATTATTACGGAGTGCTTAGATCAATTTAAGACCTAACCTCGCTTCACATGGATTTTATGAATTATTAAAATCCCTACATCCTGTTATCAACTTAGGACTTAGCCTATAACAAAAATTCTGTGAAAACTGATACTTAATAACTTGAATAAGATAACTCCATTTATGCATCATATAACACTATACTAGCATACAGGTTTTAAGTCTTATGATAAAATTACTTGTTTTCAAAATTTGATGTGCCATGCCTGCCTTGTTGTATGTAACAGTTTGTGTTCTTATCTTGTATATCCATAAGGATCATGGATTTGTCATGTTTTAACATTTTAAGCCATCTTCTTACAAACCCTATTTTGATGCTAATGTTACAAGGTTATGGGTCTTACTTAGATTATGTAAGCTAAATAATTTCTTAACTTTGTATTATTGTAGGTGTCTCACAATGAAATATTAGTCCCCTTGTGTTCCTAAAAAACTAATAAGCCAAAGGTAAGAAGTACCAAGGTGATGTTAAAATGACTAAAGGAAACAACAATTTTCACTCTCAATTATAGAGAGTGGGTAAGGAATTTTAATAAAAGTGAAGGTAGGTTAAAATTTAAATCCCCACGTGAAGGGACAGTGGTTCCATCTTGGATGGATAAAAATCCTATCAAAATCCAAAGGGTTGGATTCTTATGTATTGTTGAACTGGTGAGGAGAGATGAGGGATCTCCGTCGTTCCATCATTGGAAAAAGAACAAGATGCACTCGACCTAGCCTAGTTTCTTCACAGATAAAGACAAAGTTGGGGGTAAGTTGCTCCTTCTCGAAGTTCGTTTTTAGTTTTGATGCAAATTTTTTATAATGTCGAATTCCAAGGTTTAACCTCCATCCAATGTCTAACTGGAAGAATGTTTTGACATTCATTTTTCGATGAATCTTGGCTTGAATGAGTGAGCTCAGGTCAAGGATACCTGGCGACGAAGGGTCCTGGTAAGACCTATGTACCTTGAAACCCTACGGTCTATGGTGTGAAAAGATAGAGGCAAAGATGGAACATATTTTCTCTTTTTGGTCTGGCTTCGTTTTGGAGATACAAGAATTTATACGAGCCCCCTCTGTTTGTTGGTTAACACTCTCATGTTTTGTCTCTACAGCGTTAATGGAAGAGCTAAATGTTGTTTATAATCCTTCGGAGTTTATATAGAAATAATATTTTTAAAACCCTTTTTTAACAGACCATGGAGTCTGTGGGAAGTTGTATTATGGTCGTTTGTAAATATCATTGTAAAATTTTAGCAGAGTTCAAAGGTAATACAATCACTGTGATTTTTCTCTTCTATTTTTGTTAATCCTTCGATTAGCTCTCAGCACTACTCTGTAGTTGATATATTGTTTATTATTTTGTAAATGTATTTGTGTTTTCTTGGTTACGACTACTGCATCCATTCTTTTGTTAAAAATATGTTATTCTGGTTTTTAAAATGGTTATGGTGTTTCTTGTTGATGATAAGTTTGAACTTAGGGTGATTTCGTTGTAGGTTTCAAATATTATATAAATTACTTGGAATTTTAACTTAACAGGCCTCGAAACCTCGACCTATGTTAAATCCTTAAATGCGAAGTTTGTTTGATATTGCGGTTAGATCAAAACTACTACTTCGTTATTTGTAAGTGTTATCTCTAAATCATTTTTTTAAACGATAAGCCTCTCAGATATATGAAATTGATACAGTATATTATGAAAACAATAAGCCTTTTAGATGTATGAAATATATACTGAGTAAATTATTAATATTCATATGTATTTTCATTTTTAAGGGTCTTGATCCCTCCACTGAAAGCCATTTCGTCTCAAATCTAGATGTGTTGTTTTTGGTAGGTTATCATTTTTTATTTAGAGTTTCGATGTATTTAACTATGGGAAAGCCCTCACTGTAAAAATAATTCATGTTTGGTTAAAACAAAAAGACAAGAAATATTTAGTAAGGATTCCAATGACAGCTTTGTTTAACCTCTTTGTTAATTTTGTATGAGTTTATAAGAAAAATGAAGGAATGATTAATCGTTTATTATTTATGTCTAATTTACTTAATATTAGGTGAAACTATATATAATAAAATGATACTGTTTCTAAATAATAATAAAAGATAGTCTACTATTTCTACTATAAAAACATGTTTAAGCCGTAGAATTCATTTATCCTGTACTTATAATTTACAGGAAATAAAAACTTCCTTACTTTATTTCGGAAAAAAAATAGTAATTTTTGAAGTTTTCATCATTCATGAAATCCTTGAGAAATGAACAGTAACCAAATTAAATATAAAGATCCATAACAATATAGAACCTGTTAACTTTCGAAGTAACAAATATCCAAAGAAGACCGTTCCTCCCAACTGTCTCCTGAAAGCAGGCAAGATTACTTGCTTCAGGGCCCCTAACCCTTTTCATTGAATCACCAGGATGAAGATATTGTGTAGAATCTTGTTCTATCCTCTCTGTAACTCAGTAGTCACACTTGCAGTCAATACTCAAGCAAATCACTTTATCTTTACCCTCATCGAATTCCTCTTGTGTACCTAAATTTTAAGTGTGCAACAATCCATAAGGTTCTTGTCTCTAGAATATGTAGTGATCCTCCTACTCGTTCGATGGATATATGTTTTCTGAGGTCTTTGGGTCAATTTTTAATTTAATGAGCCACCTACTCAGTTCCTCCTTTCTTGGGAACATAACCACAATTATAGGGAAGTTGCCTCCTGCATCAGCTAAAAAGTGAATATTGTTGTTGTCATTTGTCATTTTTTTCCTACTACACCAGATTATTCCTCCTAGTGGGTTAGTGAACACTCTTCAACAATCCTCTTTGGATAGGTGTCTCTTCTTTTAATTATTAAATAAGAAAATATTCAATTACAGTCATCCTTGACCATCCTTGGTCAACAACAAAAACCTTTACAATAACTTTTAAAGTAATGTCTTTCCACAACATAAAATGTTTTTAGTTCTAGGTAGGTTACACACACTTAGAATAAAACCCTTACCATTGACTACTACCGAAACCATTTGTTGTAGACCGATCATGACCACGCCAGGGAATAACACATGCATATCAACAAAACTGAGAAGGGTCAATAAACTTGCTAAGTAAAAAACTGTCTTATTAATTCTTAAGCAGAGTAGGGATTTTTTCCTCACCTTTTGGAAATGAAGTAACAGGATGACAGGAGGTGACCCTGTCACCACTCTCGCTGACCATATACAACTTGAATTCCATACTATATGCAATTAAAACCATTTATATTTGATGAATTTTATTATACAAGGAAATCATGACAGAGTTAAAACATGTTTTTACCTAACGAGAGATGCATGGGAGGTAAGCTGGGTTTGTTGGGAGATCCCCATAGCTATCCAAACCCCACCTTCAAATCCAAAGTAATAAGTTAGAGTTATTTTTTATGAAATCAATTTTCAAACAACTAAAAATCTTGCACTCGAACCCTTACCTTGTACGAATGCAGAGAGGGCCAAGGGTCGGCTCGTCCTAGACACCCTTATCACTCCTCTACCTGCAACGAAGGAGAACCCCAAGTCATAAAATTACGTATGAAATTATTTCTAAAACAAAACTTTAAACTAAATGAAAACAACGTTAAAATCTTAGTTGTTTGGTTAAAGGCATGGGAAAAAATTCAACGAGTGTTTGTCTTCTTTCTCCCATGAAGAACCAAAAAGGCCAAGGTTACCATGTCGACCATCATATAGATGAAAACCTTTAGTTGTACTTTAGAACACATGAAATAGACTCCATTAAAAGATCGTGTAAGATTCAAGAGGTGGACGTGTAAGCAGCCGGGAAATGGCCAAGTTTTCTTCCAGGAAAAGTTACAGACTAGAAACAATGCGAGAATGAACCTTCGGACATGTTAAACACTACATTAAACCCTTTCCAAAACCTATGCAATATATCGTGATAGATGGAGGGATGAGATCCCTCTCGGGCACACTTTTTTATTTTTTCCATTAATATGCCTAGCTATGTTGTCAACCCACAGCCAAGGCAGAGTAAATGTCACGTAGCCACGAGGGATTCACCTTGTTGAGAAATATCTTATCACGTTCATTCATAAAGGGGGGTTTTTAATTGTGAAAAATAATGTCAATATAGTATAGGTATTGGTGGGGTGAGGAGTAGCGTATAAGTGGTTTATAGGTATTGGGGGGTATAAAAATGGGTTTCTTGTAAAAATAAGCAACATATTATAAAAATAGGGTTTTTAAAATTAGAAATATGTATTGGGAGGGGGGATGAACAATAGGATTTTTGTAGGTAATTATCAATATCTAGTGAAATTAGAGGTATTCTTTAATACCCCATGAACAAAGGTGCTATGACATGGCTTCACTAAGTGAAGCCCTTATGCCCGTAGCAAGACTTAAATTGCATGCATTAAAACCTTGTAAATCCCATTAATGGATATACCATAAACTATGTTAAAAACCCTTATATTTATGCCTAGTTCGTGTTGGGATCACGATTATGGTGTTAGCACCATAGTCCCCAAACTTTGTGTTACCATAAACAAAACTTTATAACCCTTTATCATAAGGTTGGGTACCTTTGCCTCCATGTAGTGGTAGGCATGTTTAGATCTAGGTTTAATTACTAGAACTAGGACTTAGAGGCTAGGGCTAAGCCATAGGCTTTGGGATTATAATCCCTCGCAAAATCTTTATGAATAGTGAAGCATAAAAGATTGAGATCACCTTAAGGTGTGGCTTTAAGGACGTCATCAACGGTATACAAGCTCTACTTGAGGTAAAAACATGTTCATTCATTATAAGAACAATTAAAATTTACTCCACATACACCTTCATTGATGACCACACATATTACAACATATTTAGTTAAAAGACGAAAAATAAACTTTTCATTTTTTTATTTTTTGGAATTTTTAGGTTTGTAACAAAAAGTAAGGTCTCTTCAAATTGAAATTCAACAGAAATGTTTAAAAGTAAGCATGCTAGAAAATATTTTCTAACATATTATGTTATTAGCACAGTGAGTGAATATTAATAGGCCATACGAATGAACCATAGTTTTTTTTTTCCAGAAGAAAGAAAAAAAATAGCAGTTCCTTGTTATTCATTAGAGAGTCAAAGGTAACGAGTTACATATTCATGATATAAATATCATTCATAGTCATATTAACAAGACATACATATACTAACATGAGCTTACCAACACAGTGTTATATGAGGCAAAAAGGAGTCACTCTTCCATCTGATCCGCTCTAGAAGAGGGTTGACTGTCCAATACTATCCATAGCGACGATAAGGAGATCAAAGAAATATTATCCAAGGACATCTCCGAGAAGTGACTAAAAGAAATATTATCCAAGGACAGCTCCGAGAAGTGACTAATTCAAAACACACAAGGTGTAATTAGGGGCATCAAAGATGCCCCAAACAGTGAATA
The DNA here is from genome assembly GCA_001517045.1 of Pseudotsuga menziesii. NCBI lineage: Eukaryota > Viridiplantae > Streptophyta > Pinopsida > Pinales > Pinaceae > Pseudotsuga > Pseudotsuga menziesii. The sequence continues at coordinate 26,603 of LPNX011058540.1, read as the reverse complement.
TCAATACCATACTAAAAAAACCACAGGTAGTGGAGAAGGAAGATTAGAGCATATCCTCTTCAAAATAATTGCATAGATGTTTTCCCAATTACTATTCATTCATAAAACTCTTTGAAGGATAGTAGTCCTAAGGCCAATTGGAGAGAATCCTTGGATAAGATATATGCCCTCTCGTTATGTTCTCTATAGACATGTTGGAAGTCAATAGATGTAAAGAGTGTTGTAATTTCTTTGATGTTTTCACATCAAGCCTCCAGATCTAAAGAAGTGAGTGTAGATATGCCTTTCTCCCAATTGATAATGACCAAGAAGTCCCCATATATTTGAAGCATAGGAATCCCAATAGATTTAGATAAGAACAGAAAAGCCCAAAAAGCCAATAGCTATTCTCTAGTATTGGTACTCTTACCACAACCAAACATAATATATAAATAATGTATCTGACTAATCTGAAGGAAAATACCAGCACCCCTAGTATGATTTGCAGCAGCACCATCAAAGAACCCTGTAGAGTATGAATGTACAGGAGCACTGCTAATGTTCCTTATTCAAGTCATTGACATGAAGCATAATATATTTTCCCAATCTGTTCAGGTCCATTTTTTTATCTTCGAAGATGGAGGAATTCTAAGTCTTCCATAGGTTCCAGATGAGAAAGAAGGGGAGATAAAGAAGATCATATTTTCTCTTGAGCCAGTTTTCAAGATTTTCCCATACAGAGATGTTAGACCATATCAAAGATTAGTTAAAGTACCATTGGAGGAAGTTTATGATCTTATGCGTAAATAAGCAATCAACGAAGAGGTGTTGGGTTGATTCTTCGTGACATTTACAGAGGCAGCATATCAGGTCCAATCCAGCCTTTTTTCGTAAGATTATCCCCTGACTTTGTTTTCAATTACCAGCCATATAAAGCATTTGATCTTCTGTGGAATGTTAAAATACCAAAGCTGAGTGTACATACTGTGCTGAGCAGGAGGCAAGTTGGAAGATACAATGAGATCATAAGCGAAATTTGCAGTCACCATACAGTTTCTTGGATAGTGCATCTAGAGGAGAGAGTCATATGATAGTTTAAGTCTGATTGCCTCCGTGTGTTAGACCTTTTACATATTCAGTCCATTGTTTCCTCCATATACCTCCCAAATGTAAATCATCAATTGTATACAAATACTCTTGATTGTCAATCCCATAATTTAAGATCTGTGCCTATGCAAGGCATGTGATGCCAAGATCCTCAAGGTAATATGAGTTCATCTAAGAGTAGAGAGGGTGCATTTGACCCGGCAATAGAATTAATCACTACTACATAGAGGGGGGTATTAAGACAATAATTGAGATAATATTTTTGTAAATTGTCTCTACTTAACTCAAAAACAAAATTGTGTATTGTCTTAAATATTGTCTTTAAGCGGGTGTCTTAAACTACTGTCTTAAACTATTGTCTTAAATTTAAGACAATAGTTTAAAACAATCATTTAAGACAGTAGTTTAAGACACCCGCTTAAAGACAATATTTAAGACAATACACAATTTTGTTTTTGTCCAAGTTGAGACAATTTACAAAAATATTGTCTCAATACCCCCTTCAATGTAGTAATATTTATGATAGGGAACAGTGGAATTGAACCATTAACCTTTTGCATTATATAATGCAATTGCTCTATCATTGAGCTAGCACCCTTCAATACAAGAAGAATATTTTATATATTTTAGAGATTTTTTAAGTATTAAGCATGAGAAGCCTCAAATACTCACTACTAAGTGTATGTCACTCATTCATCTATAATTCTCATGAAATTAGCAACAAACACAAAAACCCGGAAATACTCAGTTTATTTCACTCATTCATATCATGAAGTCTTTGGAGGAGGCCCTATAACATGAGCTATTTGGAGGGAATGCTATCAGACCTTACCTTGCTTTATGGCCCACCTCCCTCGTAGAAATAACTTATATGTTTCAGCACCATGAAGGCTTCCAAGTTCGCAGTTTCAAGTCCATGGATTTATAGGGTTCTCTCACTTTCATTTTGTTTTAGCCAAAAAGCTAGTTTCCATCCTCTGGATTACACGCTACAAATATAAAAAGAAAACAAGCAATTGATAACGTCCTTCTATTTCATTCAGCTCAACTTGAAAGCCTCCAACTCTGAGAGTTATTTCTGAATAGTGGCCACAATCAAGAGAAGTAGATTTCGGAATGGTTTTGGAAATGGATTCCTTGGGCCTCTTTCAAAAGAGTAAAACGAATAACCATCACAGATACTTATCGTAAATATAACCGTTTAGATGTTCCAACTTCTCTCTTTTCCTGTGATTTCCTCACATGCTTGAAGCTTATGCGTTTTACATTTACAGAATTACCTCCTTATTTCTGTGGTTTCCCATTTCTTAGGACTTGTTCTCTGTCCTGTATTGATATAAATGATGAAATACTTGAGAAACTGGTAGCAAAATGCCATCTCCTTGAAAATTTGATTGTCACCCATTGTAAAGGCCTGAGCGATTTGAAAATATTTGCAGTCAATATCAATTATTTGAATTTTACAGGGGATTGGTACCTAGCTTCAGTGAGAATGAAGTTCCCACAGCTCCAGAACGTCAGAGTAGACAGTTGTTACTAGATGTTCAGGTTGGAACTTAGGTTTTGGAAGGATGTACATTTGTACACAACGGAGCATAAGCTATTTAAAGGACTTGTAGAGTTTTTAATCATAAAATCATTGAAAACGATTACTCTTCATTATTTCACTATACCCATTCTGTGTTCCATTTTATAACTATTTTTATAATTATCTTTTAATTATGTTGGATTTTATAACTATCTTTTAACTATTTGATCCAACACAAATTATATGGATGGATGTACTAGTTATACCTACAGTTTCTATACATTAATTGTAAGTTTATTTATCTACCAGAATGTGTTATAATTGTAATTAATGTGGTTATTCAAACTTGTACTAAACCTTATGTGTATGTGGCATCACACTGCAAGAAAATCTTGAGTATCCCATGTGGATGTGGAATCAGACTGCAAGATCTTGATCCCAAGATAGAAATTTCATTTAATAAGACAAACTGGTAATCCAATATTTTTCAGAGCTGCAAAATTATTCAGGAAAGGAAACGCATATAGCAGTTAATAACAGCTAGTCTAGATGACAATTATACAGAGTGATTAAATGTATACTTATACCTATAAGCAGTTTATTCAGGAAAGTCAGATCGCAGTTAATAACTGTCACCCTAGATGACTATTATACAGAGTATTTAAATGTATAATATATACCTCCAAGTATTTTTTATTTCGAAAATTCAGGACTGTGAAAGAAAATAAAAGTCAAAATGATCAATATGGCGATTCCATACCCTTTGAGGAGAAGGTTGAAGAATAATTCTTGCTTTCTTAATGACTCCGAATTGTCCTAGTCTCCAACTGCACCAAAATAGAGATCGGGCTGCACGTTATCAGTTCTCTTTTACCTGTAATGACATATGAGGTCGATACAATTGAAATTTAAGCGAACTTAAAGAAGCTATAGAATTTAGAACTATTATTTTAAGGAAAATTGAATTTTGGAAAAGATTAATTAAGATAGTTATAAGTAAAGTGTTTGATGAATGTTTGTAAACAGAATTAACCACTTAGTTTTGTAAAGATAGTTAGCTATTAAACAAACACTAAAATATATAATTGAAGTTTTTTTAAATCTTAAATACACTTAAACATAACAAGATATAACTACCAATAAATTAATCTCTGTTATACACTTGTTACACTTAATTAATCTAATTGATCGACTCAAACAAATCCAAAATCTAAAATAATATCTAAATACTTATCCACATAATAACCTATCATCCACATAATAACCTATCAAATGTTTTTAAATGTAACATCTCCAACATTAAGAATGTAACATCTCCAACATCAAGATAGATCCAAAACTGATTTAGTAAAAGAAGAAGAGTCAAAATTCTAAGTTGATCTCAGGAAAACCTGTAACAATTTGTAGTTGCAATATGTTGCTGATTTGCGGACCAAATCGAGAAGTCTTGCCACTTATTCCAGCATTTGACAGAGTCCATCCGATGGAAAGATCAATATAATCAGTCCAATTCCGTTCAACCCCATAGCTTGGCCACCTATAGAATGGCCGTTGCCTTTGGCAGCAATTGCTAACTTGGGAGACATAGCTGCTATTCTTATCAAGTTACTAATATCTTCTGCTGAGGCTAGTCAATGACGTGGGATCCCGTAGGGTGGGGGAAGGTGGTTTTCACCCAGCTCACCAGGGATCAAGTCTCACCGAGACATGGTCCGCTGTGATAAGGCTCAAAGGGTAGACGCCCCTTGGATAGGATACTGTCTCTCGGGATTGGATCCGGGACGTCTCGTCCTTTGCTGAGTCACAAGTTTCTGGTATATCCTGGCTTGTGGGGCCTCGCCCAGCTGAGTCACAAGTTTCTGGTATATCCTGGCTTGGGGGGCCTCGCCCAGGCATCCGGGACGTCTCGTCCTTTGCTGAGTCACAAGTTTCTGGTATATCCTGGCTTGCGGGGCCTCGCCCAGCTGAGTCACAAGTTTCTGGTATATCCTGGCTTGGGGGGCCTCGCCCAGGCAATTCGGACGAGTTACAGATTCCCCACCTCAAAAAAAAAAAATCTTCTGCTGAGGCTGGAGAGAGAACAACAGCGGGCTTATTGTGATATATACCACCGAAATCATTAGATGCCTCTTTTATCGAAGGTCCCTTAAATACTATACTGCCTTCGAATTTGGCTACTGCAAGCGTTCGCATAATTGCTTATCGTGGTCAAAAGAGATTATACAACCTCCTAATGAATTATCTCCTCTTAATCTCTTTATTAACGATACCAACATAAAAATTCCCAGCCATCTCATCTTCATCAGTGGTATTACTGACGAAACAAATATTTACGCCGATATTCTTCTGTATATGTAAACTCTCTAAACAACTGCTCATAATTTTCTTTAATGCTCAATGTGTTTCCTTTTCATAGAGAAAAATCATATTCAAAATAAAGTTTGGAACAGAGGATTGAGCTAGATGGCAAGGTCTAAGGCATACCAACTACAACATGCCCAAATCAAAGTGCAATAGAAATTATTATAACACCATGTTAAGTGATTTTAAATGAAAAAGAAGTGCATCAAAATGCTCCAACAAAAAACAATAAAACCATGTATAATAAAACTAATGAGAGAGCATGTTATTTATTAAACAATAAAACCATGTGTAATAGGACTAATGAGAGAGCATGTTATTTACTATTAATGTTTATAAAATAATATAAGGTTAAGAACCAACTAGTACAGACTATGAACCAACTAGTACAGACCATGAGTAGTAGGAGATGGCATCAATGTGTTATGTTAAAGTTATCACTTGGGCATGATGGTCAGTGCTCACTCTTGATTTTTCAAACGTCCTGTCTTATCTCCATAAATAATTTCTCCATCATGGATTTCATTCCGTACTACTTAGCTAGCACTCATCATTATCTTATTTTCTTGGATTTTATTTTGTATAACTTAGCTACCACTCATCATTCTTTTCTCGTCTTGGATTTTATTTCGTATTACTTAGCTACCACTCATCGTTCTCTTCTTTTATTTTGGATACCTGTGTAAGTAAAAATCATTTCCATAAGAATTCCATTTGAAGAAAAAATTATTCATTCACATTGAAGGTGCCGTCCAGCTAGAGATCTCAAAGCGTTTCAATCAGTGAAGGTTAGGCCACACGAAAAAAGGATTTGGAGGTGGGTGAGAGTGGAGGAAATCCAGCAATCAAAGAAGTTATTCAAAAATATCTGCCACATTTTATCCCGAAAGAAAGATTGACCATCCATCAGCCTTTATATAAAAAATAAATGGACTAGCCATGAAAGATATTTAAGTAAATTATAAAATGTGCAGAAAATAATAGACCTTACCTCTTTTCCTATCTTAAAACTAAGAGACTGTACTTTTCTGTTTCATGCCTTTTATATGTTAGTAATTCTCCACAACCATATATTACATGACATGGAACTGCAAACAATAGATCTAACACGCCTAATAATGGCCTATGTATGCATCCAACCCACTGTAACTTTGATATGTTGCTTTTAAGCTTTTCACGTAGACATCGTCGGTGCTTTCTAGATAAACAGAGATTCTAGATTTCTCCAAACCAATAAAAAATTGCAAAAAATAAATAAACTTGATCATCCAACCAAATCTAATCTATGGCCATATCCTAGCTCGCTATGATGCTCATAAAATTAACTGTTATGATCTAAAATAAACAATTTATCTGCAAAATGAACTATAATTAATGAACAATACTTTCAGCATACCATCAAAATGAGGAATTTAAAAAGGGATAATGTAAAAAAATTAAAAGCAACCACATGGAATGTACTCTCTTTGATATAGTAAAAATTTAAAGGAAACATTAATTTATAAAATTACTTTTTAAGCTAAATTAGACAGAAAAATTAATGAATGGCTACAGCTTATACATACAGATTCATTGTAGATGACAGACTGTAGCATTGTAGATGACAGACTGTAGCATGCTCAATCTTACTGGACTGTCTCCCCCGCGCACATACGATCAGGCCGAAAAGGTGTTTGATTGAGGTCGGTTGCATATAATCATCTACCATGAAGAAAGCAAGAAAACGAGATCTCTCCCTGTCTGTAGGGGGTTCATGTCGCATTCCAATTCTAGTAGTTCTTTGGTTGGATCATCCATCCCATCCCTTTGAGATATTAGATCTAAGTTGATCAATTGTCTGGCACTGCTACTTGGTTTTTTTTGTTGGCAAAGTGATGGAACCCCCTGACTAGAAGGGTAACCAGGGGCATTTAATGGTTGGATTTTAGGTATCCTACGGGATTAGAACAGGTGACCTTCCAGCTTAGGGGGCGTCTTAACCATACCCCGCCACCAACTGTTCTACATCTCACGGATACTGGCACTGCTGCTTGGTTAATAAATGGATTAATGTATAATTTGTTTGTCAATATGATAATAAGGTAGAGCTAGGAGATATGCTTAAGGATTTATCATAAAGAATGAAATAAATCACTAAGTTAATAGATAATGGGAAACAATATAATTGAAAAAGATGAGCTTCACAAAGCAGTAATGCTGAAAAATCATGAAAATATGTTTAATAGATAATGGGAAACAATATAATTCAAAAAGATGAGCTTCACAAAGCAGTAATGCTGAAAAATCGTGAAAATATGTTTAAAGAATGTAGTACAATCATGAAAAAACCAGCCTGCAATGCAAAACCTGATAGATATGGTAAAAACTTACCTCAAGAATGCACCTTAGTTTTATTGTTCAGTGGATTAATTTGAATTTGATTGTTCCATCGATATGATTTGCAAGATGGCCACGCAAAAGAAAAGATTTTGAAGGCCTCCAACTTTGATTTCAATTCTTGGATCTATGCAGGCACACAAGGATGGCTTGGAAAAATCTCCATGGGAAATCCCAATTTGGTTTTCCTCCCTTATCTAAATAAAAAACAAAAATTAAAACATATAAAATAAATATAAATATTTTAGATAAAATGTTTATTGTCTCAACAAAATTATTCTTAAACATTTAAAAATAAATAAAAATAGTTTAAATTACAAAAATTAATTTTGTCTTTAAAAGAAAAGTCTTAAACACCTCCACCTTGTACTAAAGTCTTAAACACCCTACCTTGTACTAGTGAATAAACCATAGTTATGTATTACTTGTTACCTGTTATTTATCACTTTCATTTATCCTCTCATCTACTACAGTTATACACTAATCTCATTCTATCATATAAACCATACAACATTTGAAAATCCTACCATATATACTTTAACAAGACTGTAAAAAAAAAGCTAAGCACGATCTGAAGGACATAAATATTATGTAATTGCTTACACATCAAAGGGTGTACATAAACATTGTGTAAATATGTATGGTAGACTCAGTGACAATTTAGTAATAAAGAATCATTGACACTCAACAACAAACGTTGTTTTTTAATACAAATTCACTGGAACTTCAGGACTTATATTTGAAAACACTTTTAAGTTTTAACCTATAATTCAATAATTGAAACTAAATTTTTAATCGAATAAAAATCTCAAAATTACAATCTAAATAACAAATCTAACGACTTCAACGATGGATTGTTTGCTGAATGTGAAGCGATAGATCGAAAATGAAACGATTTAGATGCCCAGTATCACATGTCGTCATTTATATCAATATAAAAATGGTAAATAGATCATTCTGAAAAAAGTTATAGCTCCGCCGAAAGCTTTAATAATTGTTCAGGATGCCAAATTCCTGAACGCGTAACTCAGATTTACAAATGAATGAATAAGATTGTTGTGAAGCTTTTCGAAGTGCCCGGTCATGATTAAACCATTTATCAATTTTCCGAATCGATGCAATTTATTGGCTTCTGCGTCACAATATACGTCACACAATGTACACTGACAACATTCACACCAACTACAACGAGAAAATGCAAAGCATTTTTTTCTACTTGATAAGTTGATACACAGGAAATTTTACCTTGATGAGCAACGGATGTTCAATCAATGAATCAAAATCACAAACATTTGTCTGGCTTACAATTTCAACCAACGTTGAGGCTGTTCCCTGACTGGGAACTCTGAATCACATCCTCTCCAAAATCCAATTTCCTTTCCTAATTTACTGTCTGCTGAATCATCATCTTTACTTAAATGGGTATTATTACTGTCCAAGACTCCCTGTTTGGTGTAGCTCAAGCCCATCAACCAGGACTGTATGTCAGGAGGGCTTTGTGTTTGGGCACAGGAAGATCCATAAGAATCCACTGGATTACCACTCAAATTATTCTGATTCCCAACATCAGAATCATCATCAACAGGGGCAGGCAAGTTTAGGTCAAACAGTTCCAATCTTGCAGGCATCTGCTGTTGCATAGGGGTCTCGTTGTTGCTAGAAATAGTACTATTAGCTGAAGTTCCTGCACTACCCCAATGGCATCTCTTGTGATCACCCACAGCCTGACCCGAAGCAAAAACGCTGTGACAGATTGAGCATTCATGGACCCTACTCTTCTTCCCTGAAAAGGCTGCAAGCTTAATTGCCCTTGTTTCACCCCTAGCTTTGACACAAGAATCCTTAGTCCTCTCCTTTGGAGAAGGCTTGTAGAAATTGCCAAGCAGCTCAGAATGCTCTTCATCACTGTCAATCTCTTCCACAAGGCTCTCTTTCTCCTCCTCTATCTGTGAAAAACAAACCTTGACTTTCTTGTGACTAGCCCTGTGGCCGCCCAAAGCCTGATGGGACTGAAAAACCTTATTGCAAGTGGTGCATTTGTAGCTGCTATTCTTAACCTTATGATCTGCATCATCATAAAGACCAGCATTTGCATCAATTTTCATATATTTGGGCTTCTTCCTGATGCATTTCCGAAGCTGGGAACCAGTGTTGGGAAACTCGACGTCACCTAGGGATCCAGGAACCTCAGTCCCCACTGGGAATGGCTCCTCAGCCCGACCTTGGAATTGTGGGTTTTTTGCAGTGTTTACTCCCCTTGCAAGCATTACAAGACACATTGCCACGTCCTCTTCATTGCCATATAATGCCTCTTCATCATGTTTCTCCTCCATTGATTCGCCATCAGAAGCTGATCTAGACCTCTTGTTCCTCTGAAATGCAGTTTCAGTGCTTGTGTCTCCTGGCATGGTGGAGGGAGCGTGGGCTCTCATGTGACCACCAAGAGCTCTTCCTGAGACGAAACTCTTGCTGCAAATCCTGCAAAAGTAGCTCAAATTCTCAATTGAGTGTTCTCTTCCTTGATTCTTTAACAGCTCCATGGCCCCTGAACTGCGATACAATGTATCCACTGTACTGGTCATGCTGTAAACTCTAGTCCACCTTCAATAAAAAGTTTCCTTTCTATCCACAGAGAGTAAAAACTAATAGACCAGTCGTTTGATAATAGAACAATTCACACTAGCTCTTACCTATCCGAGCACAGACTCCATCTATATATAAATAAAAGCACGCGGACAACGGTGTAATTGCGGGGTTTCTGAATTGAAATGATTAATACAGAGGTCAAATGCGCGTGGATAACTTGCAGCCGAAGGAATCGACGAAGCAAAGAGGAAGCAAAAGAGAAAAATCGTCGAAATGGACGTTGGAGATCCGGTTATGCTAAGTCTTCTTTCTCGCTTCGGTTTGCTGTTCTATCCCGTTGCTTCCGATTATTATAAGTTCACGCGGCCTACACATTGACTTCAATGCTGTATCTTCTACGCAACCCTCAAACACGCGTACCATTAAGCTGAATTTCTTCGTATTTAATCGTTCTTTGACCTAATCTAAGACGGTAATTTTGTATAACAATAATATATTTTTATGCGATCATATTTTTGTGATATAAACACATGATATAGATTGAATAAATGGTGTAAATTTGTATATAAATAATAATTTTTATGGTGATAGTTACGAGGATAGGTATATATATCTTAGAATTTTTGTTGGAAGATTGATTATAATAAGGTAGTCTAAAATTAACTATTAGATATAACTATTAGCTTGAAGTGTAATGATTTTACAATTATTAGCTTAACTTCAACTCTAATCATTATTATATGGGATAAGTATTAGCTTAACTATTACATAGTAGTATTACCTTAACTCCAATGATTCTAGAAGTGTTATCTTAACTTCAACTTTAATCTAGGTTATATTGGATAACTATTAGATTAACTCTTAGATAACTAAATGTGGAGTAAGATTTACCAATTCAAGATCTCCTTTGATCAATTGTATTTAACTATCACTAATTGTACTTTTCACATGTGTTAACTACGTTTTTTTTTTTGAAATTGTTCATATGAATTTTGAACTATGCACATAAAATTAATCTAGACAATACACTTGTCTCATTCTCGTCCATAGATGAAAAATCACAGATGGTAGTCCACCCCAAAATTCTAAAATTCTAAGATATAAACGCATACCATAGCTAGATGCCCAACTCGCAGATGGAGGAGTTTATTAGGAGTTCAAACGATTTTATTAAGAATTCTTATGTTACACAAGTGCACATTAGCTAGACTCCTAGTTAAAATTAATATAGATCAACAATTGGAGTTCAAGTAAAAGACATGATTGGAGTTAAAGTTAAGCTAATAGTTGTATCATCAATGGAGTTAAGCTCATAGCTGTATCTATTAATCAAATAGTTGTATCTAATAATCCAATAATTATATTTACTAATCGAATAGTTGTATTTATTAATTTAAAATTTAATATAGTGACAATTGTAGTTATTAATGTGAACTAAATAGATTAAAAAAACATAAATAATGATCCACCCCAAAATTCTAAGATATATACATCTATCAACTTAATTCTAAACTTTAAAAATGCAAATATCTATTTTGAATCTAAATTATAAAATTTACTTATAAAATATTTTTACTACAATTTTTTCAACTTAATTCTAAACTTTAAAACTACAAATATCTATTTTAATAAAAAAATATTAAATTATAAAATTTACTTTTAGAATATTCACTACATTTTTTAATTACATTTGAAATAAAAATCTTCAAACTCATGTTTTACGAATATAACAATTGCTTTACCGTGTTGATAGGAGTTTATCTCACTACATCGTACATGTATAATGTATGTAATGATTTTAGTTTCGACATAGTTTGTATTGGCCCAATTTATGTGCAAAGGGTAAATCACACGATGGAATGACTATATTTGCGGAAGGTTGAAGGCCAAAAGGCTTAACAAGTGAATGTTTAGGTAGACATTTTCAATAAATGTCATTTCTAGGTGCTTTGAGGTAGAGTTGTCTTGGTATTCTCAAGAAATATAAATATTAATAATAATTCAAGACAAGTTGTAAAAAAGCATGAGAGTTGTTATGAATTCGCTAGAGAGAAGGAGCAAAAGGAGTCTAAGGGTTGACAAATAATCATATGTTGCCTAAGTCTCATAACCATCATCTTTTAGCCATGTTTCTTATTAAAACCCTCACACCAATCATTGAATGCAAGTCGAGATTATTGGGAAGTATATCTTCTGTAGTTGTGAGAGCATGGATGTTGAGTACAAATCTTGAGAGTGTAAGTCATCTGGATTATATAAAGAGTACAAAGAACAAAATGAAGGAAAAAATATAATGGAAGCACGCATAGATTTGTAGAGAGCACAATAATGAAATAAAAACCCCAACTTCTATTAATGAATGAAAAGAGGAAATTAGTGTAATATACAGAGCAATACAATTAACTACAATGGCGGTAGCTTATCCATGAAGAGAGATGTGTTCACCATGCACGTTCACAAGAGAAAGTACTAGAGGACAAAAGTTTCATTTAACATAAAGTATGATTCCTTAGGATGAAAACACCCTAAAGATTCAAGATCCTAACCCTATGAAACGATGTGGCAAAATGAATATGAGCCCCTAGGAAGTTGGTTGATATGTTAGCTTCTAAAACATGCAACTTTTGCATACGAAATCCTTATGGGGAATTTATTGGACCATTACAAAGCTAAATTATTGCTTTATGAGTTTGGTAGGCCACACAATAAAAGATTGGGTGGCCTATGTCAACTACCAAAATTGCAAAGGAAATGCTTGGAAAATGCAAAAAATGTTTGGGACCTAAAAAACTATAGTAAACTTAATACCAAGATGTGCAACCATTATGAATCAATAGAATAGGTCGGTAATCACCAATATCCATTTGGATCAATCATCCCCTTTGATGAAGCAGTGGTCCCCATTGCATCAAGTTGATCCATCAAATAGGGAAACTTTTGCTAACACTAACTCCTCATGAGACACTTTCTCTAGTTAAGAAGTTTCCCTACTTTGACCAATTGATAGAGTTGGATGTTGTATCAATGAGTTCCCTTCATCTTTGTGTCCATGATTTGATTGATTATCGTCTACTCAATGCAATTAGAATTGAATTCTATAGAGGCCATGTACTTGACCACCTCTACAGTGTCCAAAAGGGGTGAAAAATATGGTCAAAACAACTTCACATTAAATTCAAAGTGCAATCTAAGGAAAGAGGGAATACTAATTAAAAAGTAGACTTAACATAGCCTTGGTGATGGTGTAAGTCACACATCAGAGTGGTAAAATCCTCCAATGGGCTCTTGTGAGGCTATCTTTCTACAAATGCATTCATACCTTATCTGCCACCTGAAACTTGTGTGGAACTTGATGTTGAGCATGATGTTTTTTATACTTGGCATTATATTTCTACAAAATATGTGAACTTCTTATTGGATGTGTTACATCCATTCAACAAATTTGGTTTCTCAATTAGTCCCATTCTAAGCATGGGAGGCTTCTTCCTGTGCAAGTGTAATGGGTAAATCTACATCAATTGGGGCTAATAGTTAGAACCCCAATAACATTGAAAAAGGGTTATGTCAGATAGAGTTTTGAAGTGCTCTATTGTAGCTATGTTGAACATAAGGAAGGTTCTCATCCAACGTGTGTGGATATTTGGAGTTGTGCATTCATAGGATATGATGAATCATCTTGCTAGCTACCATAGATACATAGTCATTTCCTTTCTTGGTTGAAGGTAGGTTGAACTTGTATTCCATGGAGATAGACTCCCAAGGTTTGTCTAGGGTAGGTACAAGAATGAACAATGATGTTCCTTGATGGTAGGATTAGCAATCACACAGATAATGTATGATCTAACAAACTTGCTAGCATCATGTCAAATATTTGGAAAGTAGAATTACTTTTGTAGCATTGCTACTATATTTTTGATACCAAAGTGCCCTGCTACTTGAAAGTGATGTACTTCTCAAATAGGTTCTCACGTTCACTTGAAGGATCACAAAGATGGCCTAGACAAAATAAATGCTATTTTTGGATATAGAAGTTTGAGACCAGTTTTATGTGCCTAGTGTTTGATAGGTGACAATGAAGTTAGGTTTTTTGTCATCTAATTGGGGCCATTTAAAGATCTCATGTCAACAAGAGTTTAGCATTGTAGTGAGTCCCACAACTAGAGGTCAATTGAGGCATTGCAACAGGATTTGTGTTTCCCTTCTTGTACTTGATGTTTAGGTGGAATTATTCCAAGTACATGGATCACTTTTGATATTATTCTTTTTGTAAAATTCCTTTCCTCTACATGAACTGGAGGAGCTTTGATTAGTGTGGATGATTGTATCCTTTCTTAAGATGTAATACTTGAATTGGCGACAAGCCTGCATAATAGAGTACATCTCCTTGTGATAGGTGGGATACCTATGACCCGCATCAGAAAATGTCATGTTGTGGCAGACCATTGGATGTCCATGCTGAGTGAGGGTTGCACCAATAACATAATCTAAATCATATTTCCTAGTATCAAAGGGTTGTTGCACATCTCGTATAGTGATTATTAGTGTCATAAAAAAGTGATGATTTAGATCTTCAAATTATTTATGTTTTGTCTCGGAACATATGAACCTATCTTTTACCCTACCCTTGTTCACTAAGATTAGGGGCCAACTGATATGAGAAAACCCTAACACAAACTTGTGATAAAAGTTAGCAAATCACAAGAAATTGAAGACATCTATTAGAGTTGTCAGAGCTAGTAAATCACATATGAATGGGAGCTTGGTTGGATCCACATGCACCCAATGTTCATCCACAATGTATCCCAAGTACTAAATTCGTTGCATGTTGAATGATCATTTCTCCATATTGGCATATAACTTTGTTGTCATAGGGTGTTTAGTATCATATTAAATGTGTTGAAAATGTTATATCTATGTTTTGATGACGAAATAAGAGGATATCATCCAAATATACAACAACAAAATAATTTATGAATGAACACAATATATCATCGATCATCCTCATGAATGTTTCTAGAACATTAGTCAAGCCAAAAGGAATGACCAATTATTCAAAAATTCCTTCTTTAGATATGAATTCAACCTTCCATACATCAATTGTCTCAATGGGTACCTAGTGGTATCCTGACGTAAGGTTAATATTACTTAAAAACTTGGCACCTTTGAGCTTATCAAGAAGATTACCAATTCTTGACTTTGCTTTTATTCATAGATTTGCAGTCAATTATATATAGTCTCCATGTGTCAACTGTATTCTACACTAGTACATTTGGTTGCAACAAGTTGAGGATCTCAATCTAATGTAGGATTTTGGATGAACTTGTGAATTTGATGATTGATTTCGTCATTATTTATAAAAGAGCATTAGTATACCAGGACATTATGTAGAGGGTAATTACTAGGTATCAAATCAATCAAATGCTTGACCTTTGCAGTGTAAAGGCACCCCTATAGGTGAAGTGAACATATCTCTATAATCTTCCATTATTTTTTCCACTTGTTTTTTCTATGTTGAGAGACTTCATGTAGAGGTTGTAAGTTTTAAACCTGTGCAAAGAAGCAAAGCATACCGATTATTTTAGGAAAAACAAATATTACACCACAACATTCATACATAAACACAGAGATTTACCCTGGAAACCCTTAGCCAAGAAAACCAACAAACCTTGGATACACAGCTCCTATTTTCTCATTATCATTGTGAATAACTCATAATACAATATGGGTTATGTAGCCTCCAATACCCTAATCCCTTAACCCAGATTAGAAAATAGACCCCAATCCCTTAACCGGGATTAAATTACATATTTTTAGAAAACTCCCAAAAATAGAAAAAACAACAAAAAAAAACTGGCTCACTTGCGCTTGCATCGGAAATGGCCTAACGAATGTCAAATGTAGGGCTAACATGTGCACCTCCCCTCCACATGCACATGCAAAGAATATAACATATACCCAACAAATGTTGTGGTGGTCATAGTGATCTTTGACCCTTCACCTTTCTACTAAATCATGAAGAGGAAAATTCTACTTCTTTAAGAAATTACCTTACAACACTACTTCAGTAAGATCAAGGAAATTGCAATAGTTGGAACTATCTTTGGAACCCTTTAGAGATTACCTCCCAAATAAAAATGAGGCATAGACTCACATACAACATGGCATTTCCACATATAGAATTTTCCTAAAGGAACATAAAAAACTTCAAGTGGGGAAACACCTCATTTGCATCACATGTGAAGGGATTGATGGCATAAGGAAGGTGACATAGTTGACTAACATGGATGCCGTGTCCTTCGATTATCCAACTGATGGTGTATTGTTGGGGTTGTTTAATGTTAGGTATATTTAATATTTTTATCTCATTTACTAAGATGAAGTTTTTCTTTTACCATTCTCAACAATTAAATGTAATGGAGACCCCTTCAACCACATTTGTGAATGAAAGAGGAACTCGCCTTCCTCAAGATCCTCTGGATCCTCTAATTGTATCTTTGTAGTTGTGATTGTACAATTGGGTTTTGTGTTAATGATTTTATTTCCCTTATACGGATTTAAATCAAAGTATTATCTATATTTTGACTCTTTTCAACCTAGCCATAAATGACTACTTCAAGCGAAATTAATTAGCATTGTCCAAGGGGATTTTCTAAAACTCACACCACTTTCTAGTGTCCTTCAAGTTTTTGTTACCCTTGTTTTCCTACAGCTTGGACTAGTTATCTTGAGGTTTCCTACCCTTTCTTTTTCATTTTTTTGTGTGATTTAGAACCACCTTTACACCTCTTCCATTGTAGTATATTTGTATATCTAAACTCCCTCTCATTATTATACTTAAATTTTTTCTTGATTTTGACAACATATATCAATAAGAACCTCCCAATGAGAATATGTCCAAGAAAGGAATATTTATTTGTATGTACCTATGTAGGGAACTATGGTACTTAAATACCAAGTGTTGCTTGAAGTCCCTGGTACCCATATTTTAGCACAAGGCATAAAATATATTGGTCAACTCCAACATAGTCTAGTATCTCTTCTAACACAAAATTCTCCATATCATGTACTAGTCATAATATTTTTCAACAAGGAAGAATCCTCCTTGGTGGAAACAACAAAATCCACCCAAGTTGGTTTTGTCCCAAAATTTGTAAACTCATTTCCATTATGTCTCTCCCAGTAACCTTCCCACCAATATTTGACATGGGGAAGGGACTTAAGGAATGCAAAAGTGATATTTCCATTGACATTTTTTATAATAGATTAAAACCCTCTAACAAATTTAACCATTTATCCAAACATCTACATATACATGTCCTTCAAATAAATAAGTTGAGCATAGTTAACTTTTACCTTCAAAGGTGTCACACATTTGAAATCATTGCTAGTTAAGGTGACTCCACTGTTGTTGGTAGTGGTGGAAGGATCTAGGTGAAATTATTCATCATATCTTACCATTGTCATGGATGGGATTCCTTGAGAATAAAATTTATAATATCTCCTACTCGATCATCTATCTTTTTATTCCACATGGGAGGTCATTGGTCCAACAAGAGTGGTATTCCCCAAGCTTATCTAGTTCGAGACCCAACTCCTTATACGTTGACCTCATCGGGAACATGCACTATATTTCTTTGATACCACCGTAGTAGGGTTATATAGAGAATGAAATGAATAATAAATATAAATGGAAACACAGATATTGCAAATAGAACATTAATACAATAAAAACCCAACTTCTATTAATGGACAAAAATTACAAAATGATAGAAGATGCAAAGCAATACAACTAGCTAGAATGGTGGTAGCAAAAAGAGATATGTGCCAATTACTCATATTCGCAAGAGAGATAACAAGAGGGAAAAAGTGACTTTTAATACA
Organism: Pseudotsuga menziesii; assembly: GCA_001517045.1. Taxonomy (NCBI): domain Eukaryota; kingdom Viridiplantae; phylum Streptophyta; class Pinopsida; order Pinales; family Pinaceae; genus Pseudotsuga; species Pseudotsuga menziesii. The sequence goes on along the minus strand of LPNX011058540.1, from coordinate 8,785 downwards.
AGTATCATTCCCTAGGATGCACAAGTCACAAAGATCCAAGACCCTAAGCCAAGGAAATGGTGTGAAAAAATGAACGTAGGCCTCAAGGAGGTTAGTTGATATGTATACTTATTGATGACTTATTGGGGGTGAGAATTTTGCATACAAACTCAATTTAAGGTGTTTCTTAGACTGTTACAAAGGATTAAATTAGGCAAGCTGGGTTGAAAGGGAAACTTTTAGGAAAGGCCAAATGGTAATCTAGGGAGAAGTTAGAGGAAACATTTCCTCACCTCCTTCAGTAAAATCTTTTGGGGACCAAAATCCTCTCTAAATGGAGAAGCATGGTATGGAATGGATCGTTATATTATTTTCAAATTATCTTGTAAATTTTTGGGTGGAAATGTTGGAGGTATTGGCTTCTAGGGTTCATTTTATAGATAGTTTTTGCTTTTTGATTTTGGGTGCAAAAATTTTTGGATCTAGTTTGAGGCCTTAAACAACCATTTTTATGGTGAAACTTTGAATTCTCAATGCACACCCTCTTGATGTTTTCTACACATTGAGAGCTTTCCAATGCTTCAAAGACCGCCTCAACTAGAGTTTGTATGTGGAAGTTATGCATCCCATAAGTTGACATATCCTAATATCCACAATCATGCTGAGAGGATTCCATGTAAACTCACATTACTCACACATCTGGAGCTAGTCACATGTGAAATCTCAATAATATTCTAGAGGATCCAAAATGCTAACATTACTTGGGGGTTAAGGCATGCAAAAACTCTAACTTTGACTCTATACGACTACCATGTTATGTTAAATACTAGGCCGCTAGGAAATGAATGGGTTCTATTCTTTGTATTGTTATTATTTCATCATTGATTAAATCATTTGGGATTGGGATTTTGGAATAGAACAGAGGAAGTAGATGACGATAAAGTATCCATATTGGCATAAATGTCCATGGAAAATCCATAATGAGTGCCTCTCTCCTTGTATTTTCATTTCATAAATAACAAGAAAAGAGTATAGCATAAGGCTCACGTTCTAGATATGTTTTTCTTGTACATCTAGTGTTCATTGTGTGGATGGTGTATTATCTTCTTCCTCTTTCATTTTAGTTATAGTTTATTTTAACATTAATTTAGTATATTAAATAAACAATCTAAAGTAAATTACTCCAAAATAAGAGATTGTAGAATAATAAAATATCTATTGTGACAGACTATTTCTAGTGGAATATCAACGATAATTTATAAATCAATCCCCCATAGCTTGTACCTTCAATCAACTGCTTTTAGGTATCAATTTTGGGAAATTCCATGCCAATACTGTAACATTACTACTTACAATATTCAAAGTGGGGATTGGGTCACAGTGTTGGTCTCAACTGAAAGTAGGTTGAGGATCCAAACTAAAGGTGGATATATTATTTCCTCCAAAGAGATCTAATATTGTCCCCCCCCCCCCACCTCACATAGTTCACTACATTATGATTTTGAGTTAATTACAGGACTTGGGATAGAACTCTGAGTGATTTTATCCCTGTAGATTGTAGATATAGAATGATATTTCCGAGATCATATAGGGAACAAGACATAGGATAAAAACCTAAGGAGGATCCTCTTTCACTTCCCTTGTGCCAAGAACCATATGTAAGATTAACTTCATCACCATTGGTTCCTACTTACATAGTTATCAAGGGTATGGAATAAGAGGATGAGAATATCTTACTACTTAAAGATTAAGACATAAAACAAAGTCTTTTTCCTTGTCTTCCTTATCATGGACCAGTATTTTTGTCATGATGGTTCCAATGTAAGGTATAAAGGAATTTTCCTTTCTAAGCTTCGATGAATGTTGGAACTTCTCTTTTTATTTCTTATATCGATTCATTATGGTTCAGTTGATAACCATATAATATTCACCCTTTTGTCTACTCCTTTATCCCCATTACCTTCAGGATCCATTCCTTTCGAAGTCTCAAAGTCCACCATGCATTGGAAATTCAAGTGCCTATATCTATGACACAAATGACACCAAAATGGAATTTTGACATAGTCTATAGTATAAGAGTGTCTCTAATAACTAGTTGATACTTGTACTATATTTTAGAGATCTAACCGTAGATCCATTTCCACAAGGATTCATGTGACCATTTAACCATTTATTCATATGGAATTACTTGTTTCTTTTAGCATGCAATCATTCCACAATTATAATGAAAAGGATATATATGGTATCTTGACCCAAATTGGGTATCGAGATACCTTTTCCATTATCAATTTGAAGCATAGATACCACTATTTAGTCATTAAAAGAGATGGATCTTGGAACCAATGACCCCTTTAAATCATTTTTTCGCACTTGTTCCTCCTAAAATCAAATTCCATCCACCCTCTAGTTAATATGTAAAAAATAGGATGATAACCTAGAATCCCTAAGCACTGTTAGGATTATTAATCCTCCCTTGTCCAAATTTGGTCATATGTCTAAATTGGGAGTCGTGTCTAAATCGGGAGTCCATCCAGTCTATTTATAGTCATTAACACCATTGGGTCCACTTGACCTAATTGGGGCACATGTTTCAGTTATTAAAGTGTGGGGAACACTAATCGAGGCTCACTGCCACTTATTGTAATTGATTGCATAAGTTTAGGAGCCTCCTAGATCAATCCCTACAATTTAGGAAGCCACTGGGAGTGCCGAAACCAACCAAGGTCAGTTCACTTTAGTTAATGACTAGTCAAGCTAAGTTAGGAGTCAGTTACATTTAGTTCAAGTCCTCTACATTTAGTTAAGTGCTAGGTTTACTTGACTGCACACATGTGGGGCGCATTTCTCACCTACCACAGTCAGTTAACCTTAGTCAACACTGAATGTAACACTTTAGTTGTGTTTTAGAGCTCTGATGAACTCTGGTTATGGTTTAGACAAGGTCAGTTAACCACTTAGTCCTCCGATAGTGATTGAGACAAAGGTCTTGGTTACCTACAGTCAAGTAGAGTCTAATAAATTCGAACTTCCTCATGTGGATTCGAATTGCTTGTGGCTATTAAAGCCATTTTACTTCTTTGTAATTACCATCGGATTACTTTTTTTATTAATGAAAGCATTCACAGCTGCAAGCCTTTTGCACTGTTTCATTCTTCAATTGTTGAGTAAATTGTGAGATCCACTTTGTGATTTGTGTATTTGTCTACAGATCTATATGCTCAAATTTACATGGTATCAGAGCCTCGGTGGACAAGACTCCTCTCCTCCTCATATCTCCAGCCAGATCATTTTTTTCTAGTACTACACCAGAAGCGGAGAATTTACCACTTAATATCCCAAGTTAAGAAATTGTTGATTAAGCTTGCTTGATCAACTGTGCTGGGTGTGAAGGAAATTCCAAAAGTGCAGACTGTCGACCTTACTTTGTATGTTTGATTGTGTGACAGGTTATCAGCTTCTCTTATAGTATTCACTACAAGCAGCCTTTTCTTCTCCCTGCATTCGCTACAGCAGCTCAGTTCTTCCTATTACATTCGAAATGGCTCATCAAATAAAGATTCTCACTCCCTTCAACTATCACCAGTGGAAGGATGACATGATAGTATTGCTCCGCACCAAGCATCTCTTCAGACTCATAGAAGAAACAGAGGAAGAGCTAGAATCAGATAAAGACAAAGATAAGTACATGAACAGGCTTGATGAAGCCATTGGTCTCATGCTCTTTTCAGTCTCTAGAGATCTTCGATTTCACATCCAAGACTTGGACACTCCCAAGGAGGTTTGGGACAAGATTGCTTCCTTATTTGATAAGCATGATGAGATGAGGATCCATCAGCTAGAAAATGATCTGATTACTCTCAATCCATCTAATTTCGAATCTCTAAATGAATTCTTCTCAAAGTTCAAGAACCTGATATATCAGTTGAAGCAATGCAAAGTGAAGAAAGATGAAGATCAGCTCATCCTTTCCATTCTCATAAAGCTCAATTAAGACTACTCAGACTTTGTATCCATCTTCCAAACAGTAAGGCTCACTACTCCAAATTGGAAGATGCCCACTCTTAATGCCTTCATCCAATCTCTTATTTCTGAGAATGATAAATTGATCCAAATGGGGATCATTCGATCTCCCAAAGATCTAGCTCTAGTTGCAAGAGGAGATAAGGTAGAAAATGACGAAGGGAAGCAAAGAGATGAGTCCCCTGTGAAGAAAGAGCAATCAAAAGAACCTTCAGGTTTGAAGAGAAGCAAGAAGAATGGCAAAGGCAAGGTCCTCTGCTCTTACTGTGGAAGGGGCTTCCATTCAGAAAGCTCCTGTATGAGAAGACAACTTGATGAAATGGCCCTTCTCTTGAAAAAGCACAACATTTTTGTACCTGCTAGCGCAAGGAAGGAAGACTCTGAAGAAGAAGAAGAAGAATACCAAAGGAAAGGACATGCACTGAAGGCTTGCTGCAAATCAGCACCTGTCTTCCTCATTGATTCTGGAGCTTCCAACCATATGGATTCATCCATAAAATCATTCTCTTCTTTTCAGTCCTTTGATGGTCCTAGTATTCAGATGGGAAATAACAGTGAAGTCAAAACAAAAGGGAAGGGCTTTATCCAACTTGAACATGGAAGGTTCAAAGATGTGCTATTTGTTCCCTCCCTAGCTTCAAACCTGTTATCTGTCTATCAGATGACCCATACTGGATCTCCAAAGCGAGTGATCTTTGGTCCTAACTCAGTGGAGATCACAGATATCTCTACTGGGAGCATCATAGCAAAGGGTACTGCAAATCATGCTTCAAAAGCATATGAGTTCTCACATTTCATGGCTCCTTCAGAACCAGTGCACTCTCAGCAGCCACCTGCAAGGGAAGGTAAAATCATTGCATCTACTTCTTTTATAGCTTCTACTAGTATTGCATATCCATCTATATCAGTTTATGACATTGAGATTCAGGGTGAATCAGATCTAGATTTAGTCCCTACTTCCAAACTAGAAGCTAGGAATATGACTGGAAACTCCCCTGACACTCAAAAAGGAAAGACTCTTGCGCTATGTCATACTATTTCACCTCCTTCAGAGAGATGCAATAGACTTCCTGTAAGATGCAATATGGCAAGGGCTCAGTATTACTACATTCAGAAGAATGGATATGATCATACACCTCTTCATTCAACAAGAGACAAAGATTACATTCCTCCTTCCTCTCATCATCATTTTTGGAGAAGAAAGAGAAGTCTACATGCTAGGCCCCAGAATACCTGTGCACAGCACACCATGCTAGGCCCCAGAAACTCACAGAAATGGCAGCAACATATTTTCAAGTTTTTCAAACTTGAGACCTTATTCTACTTGCTTAGATAGAGGGAAGGATTTTTTCCCATGTGGTTTTTGCCCCAACTCCTTGTATTAAGCAGTTACTTTATTTTACTTGATGTAATGGGTGACCCATGGTCTTAGTTACCAGGGCCCATAGTTGTCCAAGTTAGCATTCAGGGGGGGTGTTAGGATTATTAATCCTCCCTTGTCCAAATTTGGTCATATGTCTAAATTGGGAGTCATGTCTAAATCGGGAGTCCATCCAGTCTATTTATAGTCATTAACACCATTGGGTCCACTTGACCTAATTGGGGCACATGTTTTAGTTACTAAAGTGTGGGGAACACTAATTGAGGCTCACTGCCACTTATTGCACTTGATTGCATAATTTTAGGAGCCTCCTAGATCAATCCCTACAATTTAGGAAGCCACTGGGAGTGCCGAAACCAACCAAGGTCCGTTCACTTCAGTTAATGACTAGTCAAGCTAAGTTAGGAGTCAATTACATTCAGTTCAAGTCCTCTACATTCAATTAAGCGCTAGGCTTACTTGACTGCACACATGTGGGGTGCATTTCTCACCTACCACAGTCAGTTAACCTTAGTCAACACTGAATGTAACACTTTAGTTGTGTTTTAGAGCTCTGATGAACTCTGGTTATGGTTTAGACAAGGTTAGTTAACCGCTGAGTCCTCCGATAGTGATTTAGACAAAGGTCTTGGTTACCTACAGTCAAGTAGAGTCTAATAAATTCGAACTTCCTCATGTGGATTCGAATTGCTTGTGGCTATTAAAGCCATTTTAATTCTTTGTAATTATCATCGGATTACTTTTTTCATTAATGAAAGCATTCACAGCTGCAAGCCTTTTACACTGTTTCATTCTTCAATTGCTGAGTAAATTGTGAGATCCACTTTGTGAGTTTTGTATTTGTCTACAGATCTATATGCTCAAATTTACAAGCACACCTTAAAAACCTAGTTGCAGAGTGTTTTTTTCCACCATGAACCTCCTAAAGAACCAATCTACTAGAGATTTGTCTTGCATTGGATTGATTTCTCTTAGTAGAATGTCTTCTCCTAATCTAGTAATCCTTAACCTATAAATAAAATCACAACAAAGATATAGAACCCTTATACTTCAAAAATAACCAAAGACATTCGCCATAAGAATAACACTAAGATATAGAGAAAGAATCTTAAGGTGGGATAACACCATCAATTACTTCTCATGGAAGTAATCACTCTAAAAACCATGCTTTCTACAAAATTATTCACCCAACCGTTATCTCATACAATGATACTCATGTATATTTATACTTTCTCATAAATATTCCCAAGGGACCTAATTCAGTTACCGCTTGTTATTATATTATATCCTCTAACCACCAAGGGACATATTCCATGAGTATGGATGCATTACATACATTATCCCCCTTGAGTACCCCCTAGTTACTCCATATTATCCTCGCTAAGTACATAACATTCCACCCCTCTTCACATGTTTTTTCCTCAAAACATGGGAGGAAACCATAGAATATGGTATTTTAAGCAATGTATCCAATTGATACCAAGCACAACCATCCATATATCCCAGTAAAATGTAGACATGTGATCCAATTTCTTCCTTTCCACCTTGATCCTTTTTTTGGTTTCCCTTTTGGTTCCATGTTGTTATCATGCTTATACTCAAATATCTCCATGCATTATTTTAGTGATTCATGTTCCTTCATACTAGTTTCCTTTTTGGTTCCATGTTTGTTGATGCTCCCAACATTGCCTTGATGATCGTTGTTTCTCATGATAGAGTGGGTGGCGATATATTGCAACCTTATTTATTCATTCTTCTTTCTTTGACTTTTCAACATGTGGTTACGATGATTCAAGTAGCTCCTTATTGGGGTGTTTCTTCATGTGATTCTATAGCCTCTCTTTTTATTTGAATTCATACTCTTCATCCACTATTCCTATATATACTTTAGCTATTTTACTTGCAAGGATTTCTTCATGTATGCCCAGTGAGTCGTTCTTATTTAGTATGAAAAATATCCTACAACATAATTTTCTTTTTATTGTACCAAAACTTCAAAACTTCTTTTGCACATTAATATTAATTGTGCGATTTGAGTCCATCCAAGGATATCATGAAACAATATCCACATTAACCATATCCATAGCATGAAAATTTAAATGCAACACATACTAATCCATATCCATTACCCATATCCATAGCATGGAAATTTAAATGCAACACATACTTTCCCATGTTTGTTTTGAATATGTTTTGCTAGAACTTGGAAGGCTTTAGCCACATTAACATTTATGAAATTATGTTTGCTACCAGGATTAATAGAAACAATAATATTCTCTTGATGAATACATCTATGAACATGTAATAGGAAGTTGTCACATGAAAACGAACCCTTATTTCATTCTTTATCATGTTCACAGCATGAGACCACTTATCTAAAAATACCTTTTCAAATTTTTCATCTAAAAATGCATTTATCTTGACATGGTTAAGCAAATGCCACCATATAGTCATATGCTCTTTTAAATTATCGCTTTCGCACTATCTCCATATATTTCCTCATACTAGCATATTATGTTTTATGTATTTTACGATAATAGGACCATCATCTTTTTTGTAAAATGCAACTTGCTTTCCACAACTCCAAAAAATAAAAAAATAGGATTTTGAAGAAAATTACTTACTTTTGGGATGGAAAATTTAAAATTAGCATAATTCCCTCAAGATTTATTAGAAGAAGTATTATGATAACAATTATGAAATGCCACATTTATTATTCATAAACTAGTGTTAGTCTGATGGAAATATGGTCACTCCATCAAAAGATATCAATTCTATAATTCATGTGACCATCACCATACAAACCATAAAATATAGTTGATTTTAATCAGTGATAACTTCACTTCATGGTAGGCCGATGGGCTAGATCAAGTGGTTGAGTTGTGTGCAGAAGGTTTGGGGTTCAAATCCATGGGTGGCTATAATGTTCTATATAAGGGCCTCACTTGATGTCCCCATTGGGTTAGCTCTGCAATCAGAGCGAATGGAGAGAGGCACCTTTGGGTGCCCTCCCTGTGATTTCTTCTTGTGGATGTAGAAACCCTGCTAGGGGGTTTGTGCTATGTGAATCACAACATAAAAAAAGATAACTTCACTTCGTGGAATCCATTTTGGACAATTGATTTTGTGAAGATATGTATCTTGAAGAGAGGAAATCATATCCGTGACTTTTTCTTTTCAGATTCTACACATAAATTTTCATAAATTGACCTAAATTCCACCATCCTCCTTTTTCCTTAAAAAAGTTCTACCCAAGAAAATGTTCCATTTTTTTTTCCCAAGAAATTGTTATGATGTCATTTATAGTGATCCTTAACCTAGAAATGGAATCATGACAAAGATATAGAACTTCTATACTTCAAAATTAACCAAAAGACATTCACAATAAGAATAAAAACAATATAT
>LPNX011058529.1:11409-40357 GCA_001517045.1 Pseudotsuga menziesii | reverse complement strand
TATTTACTGTTTACTGTTTTGTTTAATAAACTTGTTTAGATTTAGTTTTTTATTTCAGTTATAGCTTTTAATTCACATATCATTGAACTGCTACTAAGGAATCCATTGTCCCTAGTAGGTACTCATTCGTACAAGCTAGGGCGAAAACCCTAGCAACAGTCACTCAGTCATAAATATTTGTATAGTATAATATAATAATAACTACTGTAATACAATCAAATTAGTTATACTTAGTAAATAAAACTCATTCTTTATTTTAATACTTTAAAAACCTAAAATACAAACAACGTTACTCTAGTTATATTATAGTAAATAATACACAGTTAAACCTCCTTTTGTTTCTTTTAAAACATCAAACACATTAAATTCATGATGAACAGTCAATAGACTAAAAATGATTAAGCTTATAACATCTATTGTATCATAGTACCTTAAGTACTTAAGAAAAAAAACTGTAAATATTCAGTATAACTCTATTATTATTACTATTTGTAAACTGTTCTTCTAAACCCTAATCTCTAATACATTCCTCTACATCCAATTTCCCAAAACTGTTTATAAAAAAAACCCCAGGTTAACCCCCTTATGGTACAGATTGCACAAATAAAATTGTAACAACTAATTTTCTAATGGCTTTAACCCATTTATAGCCATATCATAATTTACAACTATTTATTGCAATAATGCAAAAACTAACTACGAAGCTTAATGCACTATGCAACCAAAAATACAAAAGGAAAAACAAATGCTATTAAGTATTTACATTCTAGCCGTAAGCTCTGCCTCTTAGAAACAAAATAATTACAAACAGAGTCTTTTAATTATCAAGAAATTTACCAATGGTCACCACATGGCCTTACTCATAAGACCAAAATGCCTTAACATATTCATAGCCACGAAAGAGTTACAGTGGCCGAGCTAAGGCTGAGAAAACTTCCACACATCTATATCACAGTATGCAAAACGATAAAAAAACCCTCGAATAGTATTATTCTCACCCTAAGTCAACATTACAAGAGTCGTGGATCATTTATAAAACCCTAAGGGTTATCTTTAAGGATGGCCATAAGGCCTCCATCGCTATTCCAAAACCAAACAATATTCTAATATAAGTATTCTGAACACCGCTATAACATTCTACTGGAACCAGTTGTATCACCGCAGACACATTCAAGAAGAAGGGTACCCCAGGGTTGGGACCGAGGCTTACCGAGCCTATCATGCTCACACCCTTAAGCTTCAGAGGAGTCGTCTTCGCATTTGACTGTGCATTGCCTTGTATTTTCACCTACCTTCAAACAACAAACAACTTCGAACTATTAGTAAAAAGCTTCGTATCAATAAAAAATAAAAGAAAATGAAAATGCGTGAAGGTTTCGTTACGACTTACTAGTCTTAGCATGTAATACGCAAAAGCAATAAAGATGAAGAACCAAAGCATTAAACCTGCTAGCGACGTGGGAAAATAGGAAGTGACCACTATTTAACATTGAGCTCATGGTTATGGCAAAAAACCAAAGAATCTAACTCGCTAATGTCACGGCGAAGTCAAGAACGATAGCTATTGCAGAGACCCTAGAAGGAAGACAACCTGTCATCGTGCTTCTCCTTCCCAAAAAACCAACAAACTGTTGAATCCAAAACGTGTTTACGGTAACTTGAATGAAAAGGAATAGGGTTTATTGCTAAAACCCTCTATCCATCGAGAAACCACCACGTGGTTTCCACTTTTTTAGAAATTCTTTTGGGTATTGATATAGTTTTGAACTTGCATGATTAACCCTGCATTATATACAGAGTAATACCATTACTTTGCTTTAAATTTAAATAAGTCATTTGGTATGTGGAGGTTTTGAGCTATATTATAGTTTATATATATATATATATATATATATATGCATTGTCAAGTTCTAGCTAGGTTTAGTTCTTATTGTATGCATTGGTTTTATACCTAGGATAGTTTCATTGATTTTGTAAGTTAGTTTCTATCTACCATCTTAATGATGCTAATATTTTATGCTTAGGTAAGCTTTAGAGTTAATTTGGATAGAATCCATAGTTATAAAACATTTAGAAGGAATTAGGGCTTCTAGTACCAAAATAACTAAAAGCATGTTTGGATAATCATATACAATCAATCTTATAATTCAAGTGCTTAGAACAAATAATCACGCTTTCAACTCAAATTGTTACCTAAGTAGAGCAGTCTTTGCTATAGTCCTGGGAACTCTTCCACATCGATAATATAGATAGTAAATAGAGTCTAGGGTTTTTTTCTTCCTAACTCACTCATTTAGTCTTCAAAGCTTTAATATCTTACATCGTAACCTGGAATAAAGTTTTACTTGTGAATCATGTATAAGCATCGGATCTGCGTTAGCTTTAAGAAAATCTACGTAAGCCTCGAGCTAACCTCAATCCCCCTTGAATAAGAAAACAAACAACCATAAAAATTTATACACATTCATACAAACAAACCAGTGATATGAATTCAATAATTTGAAACTCTTTAACTTTTGATAAAATTTTATTCAAGACTGAAAATCAATAAAGTTTGAGTAGGGTTAGTGACATGTGACTTAAAGGTTAGTAAGTAAGTTTATGTAGCCTTTTAGTTATAGTTAACCAAAGAGAATTTAACTCTTAATTTTTATCTTGATAACCTGTCTTCTAATATACCTATTAATTACACTAAAGTTATTTATTAAACTAGTATTTTGGATAAGATTTAGCATTAATTGTCTCATAGAAAAATTTTAAATTTTTGTGAATTTTAGGAATGTCACAGAGTTCGAAAGAAACCATTCCAGAAGTAAGAGGTACCTTGCGCAGTGTACCTATGCCGACGCAACCAACCTTCAATGGAAGAGTTTTTAAGGTATTTTTCTCGGACCACTTTACTCCAAATACCCATCCCCTTCAGAACCAATCATAGACATTTTAGTCTGAGAGAGATACTAAACCATTCGAAGTTTTTTATGTTCCAGCCCCCATAATCATAGGGCCTTGAGAGAGTATTCCAATCTGCAAGGTGCATATTTCGTTTATGAATCGAACTCCCCCAAAGAAAAGAGAAAATACATTGTCTGAGTCTAATCAAAATAGACTTAGGGATTCTAGCCAATGCGAACCAGTAAACAGGAATACCGGACATGATAGATCGGATAAGGATCAATCGCCCTCCCAAGGTTAAGAGTCTATATGACTAATAGCTGATTTTTTTTTCAATTTTTTTTAAGATCCATCTCTAGTCATTGGTTCCATAATGCAGGGGCTTCAGGAGGTACCCAAAATATTTACAACTTGAATCTACAGGGTTCATATTGTAGGGAAATATATCATAAATGACACTCCATACCTCCTCATTCAATTCATTGAACATAAAAGCATATTTTTCCATACTAATAATCATTCCAGAGGTAGAGCAAAAGAGGTCCAAATTTTCCTGATATGCATGCCACTCTTCCAAAGTTCCTAACCGAACAATACCACATCATCCACGAAGAGTAAGTGGGTTAGAGCAAGAGAAGGAGAGATCTTAACACCTTGTATTATTCCTTTTCTCTTTGAATCGTCAATGAGGAAACTGATCCCTTCAATTACCAGGAGGAAGAGAAGGGGTGATAGTGGGCACCCTTGTGAATGCCCCTAGTAGCATTAAAAAAATTGGACAGAGAGCCATTGACAAGAACTGAGATGTTTGCAGAAGAGACACAGCCCATGATCCAGTTTACTCCCCCAGAGGCACTCCAATATATAAGAGAACAAGAGGGAGAAAAGTCTAGTTCACTCTCTCAAACGCTTTGACAAGACCCAACTTTAGAACCAAAGAATTCAACCTCTTTTATTTTATGGAGTGTAAAATTTCCTGTGTAATTCCCACCAGCTTGAGAATCTTCTTGCTCTTAAAACAACCATACTGCTCTGCAAAGATGGCCCTATCAAGGAAAGGCTTAAGACAAGTAGCAATAATTTTAGATATAAGTTTATAAATAAGGTTGCATAGAGAGATAAGGCGGTAATCCGCAATGTTTTGAGTCTTTTCACAGTTTGGAATGAGAGTTAAGAAAGTAGAGTTGATCGACTTTAAAATATTTCCATTTCTTCTAGACTGTTCCACAGCCTTCAACAAATCATCACCTACTAACTCGAAAAAATACAGGAAGAATTCAACCTGCCAATCGTCAGGACCTGGGCTCGTGTCCTTCTTAAATCCTTTTAAAGTTTCCTCTACTTCAGATAGTGACACTTCAGTATAAAAGTTGATAGCTTCGTATGATGAGAAAAATGACGGAAAGAGCTTGATCACTTTCAGTTGATCCGAGATGACAAAGCTCCCATCATCCTTAAATAAGAAAGAAAAGTGCTTTCCCCCCAAGGATTTGAGTTGAACTTTGTCATCAATCATACTACCTTCATCATTCTTAATAGCCCAGATCGCATTGAAATTCCGCCTAGTAGACGCAAAGCTGTGGAAAAACTTTGTATTGGTTTCACCATGTTGAATATAGTTGGCTCTGCTTTTTAATTTCCAAGTAAGAACTTCATGAACCAATACATTCTCCTTTTGGTGCTTCAAAGAAGCCAGACGAAAGGATCCTTCTTCTATAAGAATGTCCAAGGGGAAAGAAGAAAAGAGGAGAATAATATCCTTATCTATATCCGCAAGTTCTTTTCCTTTAATCCGAAGTTGCTTCTTCTCCCATCCCTTGACCACACCTTTTAGTCTTTTAAGTTTCATCACCAAAAGAGACATAGCATCATCATCATGAGTGGGAACCTCAGAAGACCAAGATGAACTAACAATATGATGAAAATCCTCCTCCAATACCCATGCACGGTTGAATTTAAAGACATAGTTGTGCATATAAGAAAAATCGTCCCACTCCAAGCAAACCAGGAAATGATCGGAGATTTCCAAAGGATGGGACCAATATTTGTATCTAGGAAAGAGAGGTAAAAGATTATCAGCTGCAATGAACCTATCAAGTATTTTATATATTCCCTCTTCCCCAACATGACCATTTCTCCAGGTTGGACCCATGCAAGTAGGAGAAAGATCCACCATATTAGTACAAGCTAGAAGCTGAGCAAAGTAAGAATCTAAGGGATGAATGCGAGCTTTGTGACCCCAAATTTCAGCATAAGAAAGAGTGAAGTTTAGGCCCCCAACAATAAGTAGATTAGGGAGATCAAAATTTCATCCCTCAAGATCATTAGTCCAAAACTACTCCCTATTCTGATAAGGATCATAACAGTTAAGAACAAAGAGCTCAGAGTTTATACCCCTAAGTCTAGCCTCAACCAGAATACTAGCACAAGAGATAAAGGCCTTGTATTGGGAAGCCAAAGGGTTCCAACCCGTAAGAATCCCACCCAAGAGACCCGAGGAGTCAATGGTGCAAAAATCCCAACCCGGTTTTAATTTAGTAAAAGAATTGAGAGCTTGGATATGATAACACATAGTTTCTTGTAAGAAAATCATATCATGGTTTAAAACCGAGAACAAAGACTGGAGGGATTTTAACTTGGTAATCCCTCTAAACCCACAGATCTTCATAGAAAGAAGCATCATGTGTAACCCAAGCCAGTGGGTGACAAATCTCTAAGAACCCTTTTAGAGGAAGGAATATGAATCAAAATGGAACTAGCCATTTTTTTATCGTGATAGACAGTTGAATTAAATGGTCATGAATCTGAGAATCCCTCACAGACCTAGAGGCTTTAGGTTTTCTGGAATTTCAGATAGTAACATTCTCAAACCTTATTGATTCTAGGGGAATGGTAGAAGGAGAGAGTGGAGTTTTGTCCGAAAAAATGGTGAGAGATTTTAAGAGTGACGGATCAACAAAAGTAGGCAAGTCTCGAGGGTTGTCAAGAGGCACGGGACCATACAAGGGCGTAGTGACCTCCTCTGATAAAGGAGGTAAATCCTCTAAGGTGAAAAGAGGGGCAATGACAAGCAGGCAAGGGAGCCACAGGACCCAAGGGCTCAGAGGTTCTAGGGGTCATCAACAAAGAACGAACAAAACCAACAGAGGTCACCCCCCCCACGTCAGACGAAAAACCAGGAGCAACTAGTGGGAACACACCACTACTAGCACTAGAAATGCTACCCATGCATGCAATTATTTACAAATATTCAATAAATGGAAGTTCTCCTTTATTTAAGTATTCATAAGAAGAGGGAGAAACAAAACAATACATACCTATAGGTATTGACAAGGTTGGTTCTTCACAGACAATGTCTGCACCAAAAGAAGAGCATGGCGGATGATGAAATATTTATTTTCCTCCCTCCTGAGACTGGCCGTGAAGAAGTGTGGAGCATGAGGTGCTTGGTTTCATGGCAGAAGTTACATCCGAAGGGAATGTTGAGGTAGTCTAGCTTCTGGATGAAGGTCATCTCATTGCAATAATATTGATTTCTGCCAGAAGGCCACATGAGATGTCGAGTTTGACTGCAACCTTAGCCATACGATTGTCAAAAAGGTGTGAAAAGTCATCGTCCACTGCTACAAAACGCCCCAGGGAGTTCGCAATACCCACTAGAATGTCTCTACTCCAAAGAGGCAAGGGAAGCGCTAGAAGAAGCACCCATAAGTGCCTCTTTACAACGCTCTGCCAAGTCGGATCAAAGTTGGAGTGCCACTGACTGAGGACCAGGGATCCCTTATGAATGGTCTAGAGAGAGTTGAGGATAAAAGAATCATCCTTTTCATCACGTAAAAAAAATACTAGCCACCCTTTCAACAAAAGACTAATAGTAGGGATATAGAGCATCAACTTCAAGTGGAGAGTGGCCCAGTTGAACGAATCCCTTTTATCCAACCTACAATACTCTAGTCTCCCTACAAGTGCTCTACAACACAAATCTTCCACTTCATCCATATAAATGTCCATGGCCAACACAAAACTGTGTTTTTCCTTGAGGGCCTTTATGGATTTTACTTTCGTCGAGAACGATGAGGGAGAGGGTTATTTAGTTGAGCCTGGATAGACACCCCTTCTGAGGTGATTGGTTTCTCCATAGGGTCAAGAACCACCTTGGGTAGAATAAGGATAAACCTTAGTACTGACAAATATTCCCAGGCTCCAGTTACGAGCAAAAACCAAACTTAACCCTAGCGAGGGAGAAGACTGAGAAGGGAAAAAAAACTTATTACCATAATCGTAAAAAAAAAGCAGTCACCCTGCAGAAAAAACAAAACCACATACCTAAAATAATAATAAAAAGAACACGGATACGTCGGTCATGGACCGCACAATTCAAACAATGTCTTGACAAGAAAGAGCAGTAGGCCAAAGAGACAACACTCAAAACACAAAGGGAATCCCAATAGGATCTCAGAAAGGATGTAATTTGTAAAGTCAACCTTAAACCCCAAAAACCCTCAAAACCTAGATGACCTCGAAACAAGGAGGATTTGTTAGTAGAGACCATAAAACAACATCCCAGAGGTAAACAAATTTCAAATAAGCAAAGAGAAGTATCCAGAGAACTGACCGACAACACAGAGACAGAACAAATTCCCACTTTTTTAAAACATGGTTGGTACTAAATCCTCCACGAGGAGGACAGACTCCATGCAAATAGAGAAAACATCGAAGAAAAGAAAAAGAAATCTCCCTAGAAGCCCCTGCTCCTATCAGGGTCAAAACTCAAAGTCATCACTCGAGAACCAAGTAGGATAAGAAACCCTAATCATGGGGATACCCTAACATGGATGTTGACATGAAATCCCAACAAAGACATCGGTGAAGTTTCCATGAAACTCGGTATCTCACTCACTCACTCTTTATATATAGATTAATTATATTTATTAACAATCACATCTCTTTACATAGAATCTATTTGGCATTCTTCTATTGACAACATTTGATACAACTCTTTACATAGATTCTATTTGACATCCTTCTATGGACAACATTAGATACTTTAATTGGACGTGTTTCTACAATTATATAAGATACAATCTTTACCTCTTAATCTTGCAAGTATTGTTTTCACCTTCTGTAACTTGAAAATATAATGACATAGTTACATTGAGCTTTGTTGGCTTTTACCTCCCATATAATGTAAATATTTCTCCATGAAATGATCTATTAATGTGAAGTTTCTCAAGCCTTTATGAAAATCCTTTACATGTCATCTTAACAACTCATTCCCTCTAGTTTGATCTTCAGTGTTCTTATAATATTTTTCTAGTTTAGTTTAAAAAAAAGTTGTGCATAAATTATAGAAGGGAAGTTTAGCAGGGCATTGTCTTCTACTTGTTCCAAACAATCAAATAGTCACATGGTCTTACTTTATAGATATTTTATTCAGTGCATGTTTGTTTGTAATTCTGCATTCAGAGGCTTTCATCACATATTTGAAGATCACATTTATTTATTTTCCACCACATCCATTTTCCTTGATTGTTGGAAGCTCACTTGGGCTCCCATGTTACACAAAACATTGTGGACTATGAGGCCTTTGGAGGCATGCTGACACTCTTTCTACCATGAGTCATATAATAAGAAGGAAATCACCTACACACGCTTGGAAGGGAGAGAAAAAACAATTGAAGAACAAGGATTTATACAAAAAAATTTAACAAATCCTTTTGCTAGTTAAGTTTTTAGTAATATGCATGAAAATGATAGGGTCAAAATTGTCCTTGAGTTGAATGAAATTGTGAAAGGTCTTATATAGTTTAATTGAATAACCTTGTGACTATAATGTGAATAATTAGTATATTGATGATGATTATGGAATTTATTGTCCCCTAAGACCAATAAGGTTTATTTGACAAATAAAAGGAATCATTGTACACCATTTTTTTACACATTGAAATATTTTAAAGAGCATGAGGAGTTGCATTACGATATTATTCTTTCTCAACACGTTTTGATCACTTTTGAGGGATCAAAATGATTTGAGAAAGCATAATTTTGATCCCTCAAAAGGGACTAAAGGCGTTGAGAAAGCATAATATAGTAATGCAACTCCTTCTCTTTAAAAGGAATCATGCTAAATATTTCGTAGAATGTCATTCCTATGGTGGAAATGAAAACCCAAGCTCATTATGGTTTTCATAAGCAAGGAAGTCTTCAAGAGTAGTTAAGTTATGAAATTGGGTGAACACATGTCTATAGTATTAAGAGTACAAAAATTTAGAAGGAATGGTGCTGATTCTGAACCTCCATTGTATAGCAAGTTTTGAAATTTCATTTAGCCAAAGGTGCTTTTGGTTTAGTTCACAACCAATTTGATTATGTAGGTCAAGAAAATTGGTATTGACTTTGGCTATATTCATTTTTTCCCTTAACCTCAAAATGCATGATTTTTTTTCTTATCAACCAAATTAGGATTTATAAAATCATTGTAGTCTTTCAGTTTTCTCTTATTAATGATTCATTGTCATTCCAAGTCTTATCTTTAAACTTCATAAGGATGTAAGATTTGATATTGTTGATTTTACTATTTTCTTTTTGTCCTTTTTAAGCTCTAATAGTGAAGACAAGCTTTAGAATTTCTAAAGAAACCTCTTTTAAGTTTGTGGTGGCTATTGCTCATGCTAGAAGTAATAAGTCTTATCAACTTGAGTAATTTGCGCTTGGATTCTAAATATTGAATCATGGCCTTAGAATCCACAACAGTGCATCCAAATTCATTCAAGAGAATGGGGTAAGAAGTATTGCATTTAATAGTAAAATTATAGGTTAAGTATTTAAGACTATCATGATCTATCTTGATGTTGAAGTTCCTACCTATTAGGTAAGGATTCCATTGCTTAAGTGCATGTAGTATTGACACCATTTACTTCTCATAAATGGGTTTCTTCAAGTTCTTTCCCTTGATTGGTCAAGTTTCGAAATCAAGGGGTTATCCTTCTTGCATTAGAACAACATCGATTCCATTTCTTGATGCATCACATTCCACAATGAAGTTTTTTGTGAAGTCTGGTGTGGTCAAAACTAGATATTTGCACATTGTCTCTTTAAGTTGTTCAAATGTTTGAGTTTCCTTTGGAGTCCATGGAAATGCTTCCATCTTTAATAATGTTGTTAGAGGTGCTTCTATTCTTCCACAGTTTCAAAAAAACTTGCAGTAGTACCCTGCCAAACCTAAGAATATTCTAATATTATTCAAGGTTTTGGGAATTGGTCAGTCAATCATGGATTTAATTTTGTTAGGGTCTACCTTGACACCTTCGTCAGATACAATATGACACAAATACTCTACCTCCTTTAACCCAAAGAAACATTTCAAAGGTTTTGAATATAGTTGTTTCTCCTTGAGTAGTTGTAGCACTTTGTCAACATGTTGAACATGTTGTTCCCAAGATTTGCAATAGCTTATTATATCATAAAAAAATAACAACACAAATTTTCTCAGGAAGAGCTTGAAAATGGAATTCATCAAACCTTGAAATGTGGAAGGTGCATTCGTAAGGCCAAAAAGCATGACCATAAATTCATAATGAAATTCATGAGTTCTTAATACTATTTTTGGGATGTCTTCTTCCTTCATTCTAATCTGATGATACCTTGAATAGAGATCCAACTTTGTGAAGTAAATTGCTCCACGTAGTTCATCTACAATTCGTCAATGACAAGAATGGGAAACTTATCTTTAATGGTGACCTTTTGATCTCTCTATAATATGGACACATACGCCACTATCCCTCCTTTACCATTGGTGTAGAGTAAGAAATTTGGCTACGACTAATTATGCTAGCCTCTAACATTTCTTCAACCATATGCTCAAATTCACTTTTCTGTCCATAGCGGTATATGTAAGGTATTGTTAACACAAAAAATGGTTCACCTAGCTCTCTATGGTCTAAACCATACTCATCCATCATATTCCCACCATTATTTCCTTCATTTTTACCTTCACAATTGTATTTACACTAAATATGGTCCAAAACCTCATTATTCCTTCTTCATAAATGAAAGGAAGTTGATCATTTATTGTGATTTATCCCCTCTCTCCAAAAAGGACCAAAAAACCCTAAAAATGAGAATGGGTCAAAATACCACAGATAAATACCATGGACAATAAAATACCATGGGTCAAAAACCCTTGGACCATCCTATAAATACATTGTGAAGGACTCCCCCAAAACACTTTTTGCCATTTTCTCTCAATCACATCATAAACTTTTCTCAATTATTCCCACATTTTTCCATGCCATTCCCATGGTGTATGTTGAGCTTGCTCCATACCCATTTGGATCCATCCCCCTGTTGGAGACATTTACAACCATACACACTCAATTTGGTCAATTTGGCCTAGTTAAACCACTATCCTAAGTATTATTGACTTAATTGACATTAGAGGAGCACTAGATGACGTCAGCCAGATCACACCCACGCCTACCTTCAGTCAAGGATGATAACTTAGCCTTCTCCTACATTCGGGGAGGCTAACTGGAGCATTCCGGGGGTGATCTGAGTGTCATTAATGCCCCATATTGATAACTGATAGTTACAATCAGTTAAATAGAGCAGTGAAGGTGCCCTCCATCATTAAATTGATTATTTATTAATTATTTAATGAACTGGAGTCAACAAGGGCGCCTCCAATCACTTTTGATGTTCAGTTACACTTCAGTTAACCTCATCGGGGTTCATTGAAGTCATTGATGCGCTACCACTTGATGGTTGGCTTGCTGTGACATATGTCTAACCTACTTTGAGTTAGACTCAGTCATTTATTGCACTCCAACTTCAGTTAGGGCTAGGTTGAGTCAATTAGGGTTTTGATCAGTGGTTAACTTGAGTGTTGACTGTGGCTTACATTCAGTTAAGCTAGACTCACTAATTGAATTTGAATGACCTCCTTGGGAATTCGAATTGCTTTTTAATTCATGCTTGCAGCATGATCATTGTATTGTATTACTCATTCCTTGTGTGAACATACAGAGCGACTACTCATTTTGTAGCCCTATTACACCATTTTCATGTCTTAATGTTATTAATCTTTGATGAGACTTGTGTTTAGTCCCTAGATTACTGTGACAAATTAATATGGTATCAGATCTCACGGTGGGATGAAGCTCAAATCTCTCAAAAACAAGGTTTTTGACAAATCTTGCATGAAAAATTGAGCAAAAGCTCAAAATTCCAGCACTGCACCAGAAAACAAGGCTTACCACTTAATACCCCAAGTAAGGAAATTGTTGATCAAGCTTGCTTGATCAACTATGCTGGGTGTGATGAAAGCCTAAAATGTGCAGGCTGTCCGACCTTACAATGCCCCTTTTGTTGTGATTTGCAGATTTTAACAGGTACAACTTCAAATGGACTCATCAATCCCTCTTCTCACCCCATTCACAAGCTATTCAGAATGGAAGTTGAAGATGATTGCATCTCTAAAGAGAAAAGGTCTCTATGAGGTGTCTATTGGACTTGGAAAAGAGTCTTATGAGAATGATAATGACTGGCTAAATGACGGTGATATAGATTTTGGAGCAATATGTCTGGCCCTTTCTCCTAGCTTGTGCTACCTTATTGGTTCTACTGAATACCCAAAGGATCTCTGGACAAAATTGGGCAGAACCTTTGGCAAGCACAATGAGGATCATAATAGTACTTTGGAGATAACATCTAGCACCAAAATAGTTCTTTACTCAAAATTCTCGGCCTCTACCTGATAAAGTTGTTTAAGATGAAGATGAAGCAGAATATTCTACAGAGTCAATTCGAATTGAAGAAAGTCTCCATGCAGTGAATCCTTCTCCTTATGCTCTGTAAGTTCATGAGATCTCTGATATCTCATCTCCTCATATTGCTGAAACAGAAGAAGACATTCAAATCTCTGATATTGAAGAAAAATACTGCTGTACTTCCATGCAAACATTCATCGGTGATTTTCCTTTGAATTCCGTGCAAAATTTACTAGTAATTGCTTCTAAAAGTGAAGAGAAATTTGATTTTTCTCCCTCTAATGTTGCTGCTGGTGTGAAAATATGTGATATCTTGAATATTTAGGAAGAAATATCATATTACTAGAGTGATCCATTCGCTCCCCATGATCTAGATCTTCCAGTAAATTCCTGCAGGATTACATGCACCAAAATTCAGAATTTTGAAGAAAAAGACAACTGTGCATCCACCGTCTCGGTTGACCATAATTTTGGATCTGATATGAAACTTATTGGATCTGATATGATATTATTTGTATTTGATCTGATATTTCTTGCTTCAATATTTCAGGTTCATAAGCTTTTAGTACTGCTTGTAGTTGTTCTCATTAATTTTGTGAAGAAACAAGTACCGCAAGTCTCCTACAAAACTATTGCTAAGGATTTGATTTCATTTCACAGTTTTGGATCTGTTTTGAACTTATTTAGATATGATATGATATTATTTGGTTCATATTTTAAATTCCAAGAGCTTTCAGTCATGCTTGTAGCTACTCTCACCAATTTCGGTGTGAAAAATCAAGTACCGCACTTTCTCTTCAAAACTGCTGATGGGGGGATTTGGTGTTAGTTTACTCATATGAGGTTGATGATATTTTATTATGTGATTCATTAGCTATTTTAGAATCCATATCATATTATGGAGCTCAAGCATTCAATCTGCACAGTCCCAAGGCTTCTCTACCTTTGGTCACATGCTCATCTCCTCACAGAACTAGTAAAGAGGAAGCCTATTCTGCATCCGCTTGGACACTTTCTCCTAAGAATTGGGGCTGATTTTCCACTCATGGTTTTCTGTTCAAGGCTGCAACATATCAATTTCTTGAGTGTTCCACACATTGTTCGAATCCTCAAGAACCTTTGCTCTCTCTTTAGATGATTTCAGCTGCTCTACATGGGTCCAGTTTTCACCGTGCAACTGTTTATATTTCTGATTCAGTTGAGTGCGTCCTTCTTCTTCCAAAGTGGAAAATTCCTCCAGAAATATTCATTTAGTTTGGATTCATAGGTTCACATGCATAGTTTCAGGATGCTGCTGCATAGAAGAACCAAAAATTTCTTGATTTACTGCTTAGTTTGAGGTGGTGGGGGGGGGGGGGGTATTTTTCCCTTGAGGTTTTCCCCATTTCCTTGGTTTTTTAAACAGTTACTTTATTGTATAGGGTGACCTATGGCCTTAGTTTTTGGGGCCCTGGAATTTTTATGCATTTTATGTTTTCTACTCCTCCTGAGTATAGCTTAAGGGGGGGTTTTGGAGACATTTACCACCATACACACTCAATTTGGTCAATTTGGCCTAGTTAAACCACTATCCTAAGTATTATTGACTTAATTGACATCAGAGAAGCACTAGATGACATCAGCTAGATGACACCCACGCCTACCTTCAGTCAAGGAGGCTAACTTAGCCTTCTCCTACATTCGGGGAGGCTAACTGGAGCACTCTGGGGGTGATCTAAGTGTCATTAATGCCCCATATTGCTAATTGATGGTTAAAATCAGTTAAATAGAGCAGTGAAGGTGCCCTCCATCATTAAATTGATTATTTAATGAACTGGAGTCAACAGGAGCGCCTCCAACCACTTGTGATGTTCAATTACACTTTAGTTAACCTCACCGGGGTTCATTGAAGTCATTGATGCACTACCACTTGATGGTTGGCTTGCTGTGACATATGTCTAACCTACTTTCAGTTAGACTCAGTCATTTATTGCACTCCAACTTTAGTTAGGGCTCGGTTGAGTCAATTAGGGTTTTTATTAGTGGTTAACTTGAGTGTTGACTATGGCTTACATTCAGTTAAGCTAGACTCACTCATTGAATTTGAATGACCTCCTTGGAAATTCGAATCACTTTGTCATTCATGCTTGTAGCATGATCATTGTATTGTATTACTCATTCTTTGTGTGAATATACAGAGCGGCTACTCATTTTGTTGCCCTATTACACCATTTTCATGTCTTATTGTTATTAATCTTTGATGAGACTTGTGTTTAGTCCCTATATTACTATGACTAATTAATACCCCCATCCAACAACTAGCTGTGGAATAGAATAGAGACCAAAACCATGGAGCTATGAGACCATTTCCTAGGACAACTACGGTAGCCCAACTTCAAAAGAAAGGTGTGTTCATTGTTATTTCTTGAGATAGTTGGTAGTATAAATTTGAAAAAACCATAAAAAATACTATTGTTGTCTCATTTCTTCTTGTTATTGTTGAACTCTTCCTTGTGCTATGGATGAGCTAAGGTTGGTGCTTTTGCATGTAGGCGGGGAGAAACCCCACTACATTTTTGGCGACTCCACTCGGTTGATCCATACGGATCTTTGTTTTTGCAAGTTTTGCTATCATTAGAGGAAATTTGGGGTCTAAAATGGGCCTTATAAGAAAATGCACCAACAATAAATTTTGTGAGTTGGAATTCAAGAACCAATAGAATTTTAATAAAATGAGTCAACCATAATGGTTGAATTGACATATTTGTCATAAAAGAAAACTACTTTTTTTGTTCGTATTTTCGACATATCTCCCTGTGTTTTTACTCAAATTTCAGGCGTGAGAGTTCGTTGGATGTGGAATTTAATTGCACATCCAACGAGTACCCACACTACATACTTTTGATGGGCCCTGCTACCCCAAAAACAAGAAATACCTGGAAAAATGTGATAATGATGTCATCATCATGTTTTTTCAGGTATTTCTTGTTTTTGGGGTAGCAGGGTCCATCAAAAGTATGCAGTGTGGATACTCGTTGGATGTGGAATTAAATTCGGCATCCAATGAGCTCTCCCACTCGAAATTTGAGTAAAAACACAGGAAGATATGCCGAAAATATGAACAAAAAAAATAGTTTTTTTTCATTCTTCCTCCAAAATTAATAACTATTATTTTATTATTTGAACTATTATTTTATCATTTTCCTTAGGAGGCCCATTTTAGACCTCAAATTTCCTCTAATGTGGTTTATTCTCCTTTGTTTCCTTCAGTGGTCATGGATATGAACCTCTTGTGGAATATCCGAACTAGTATTGTTTCAGTGTCTACCCCCAATGCTAGCCGATAGTTTGTTTTTCAAAAAATTTCTTGTTTGGGTCGAGTCGCACCTATCTAGCCGAAAGTTGTGACCCAGTTGCACATTTTTATTCGATAAGCATGACCTAGGTCATGCCTTTTTCCCTAATAAGTGCAAAATGGCTCAGAAATCTAGAGTGTACTTCTCTCAGATTTTAGAGCGACCTCGATTGCTACTTTGACTTAGGTTTGAGCGACCTGTCATGCTTAATCCTCTATTTTGCGTGACTTGAGTTTGTCGACTATTTTTTCTGCTATTATCAAGACTATTTACCTGTTCCGTGTGACCCCGATTGTGCATGTTCCACTGACAGGTGCGACCTATAGTTTTTCAGTCCTTTTCGATGCTTCAGATCCCTGTTTCAGACCCCCTGTCTATGTTAAACCCCTTTTTGACCTATTTCTGTCCATATCTAATCCTTCACCCCCTAGTATGTTTCATGATACCACTTACTTGGTTTGTGAGCCATTCCAGGCGAGCTTTGTGGTTGAGACCCCATGTATGTTTCCGTCATTTCATTAGTTCCTTTTACTGTTCATTTACTTCAAGTGTATTTTATTTCAGAATGAACAAGTTATTTTGCAGCATATTTAATATCATTTACTGCTTTTTATGTGCATTTTATTTGCATCTCAGCATTGAGATTGTTACATCTTCGCTGTTGGATTGCTAGGGTTTGTACACACCATTTGCACACATCTCACACGCTAAAGATCAAAATACTTGGGTTCATGACCCCAAGCCAACTTTAAAATTAACTTAATACAACTAACATTGTAAGCTCATTTGAGGACAAAACATTATCGTTAGTGAAGTTAGGACATTGGGGATAGGGATCCAAACAACAACCCTTTGTCACTCACATCTTGAGACATAGTTCTTGTCCATTAGGGGACCAAAATACTTTTGTACATTTTGACACGGTCAAGGCCAGTCTATCGAGGGGACATCTGTTCAGCAGGAGTAAGCCACAAAGAAGGGGTTCCAGAGGTCAAGGTGGAATACCACAATCCATATTGCACCGAAGGCCAAACCTTCGCAGTCCTCCATGTATCACCCAGCTGGGGGACAAGGGCCAAAGGGCTTAAGCACCAGGAAATCAACCGAACATGTCATGAACGAGGTAGCCTAGTTTCCATTCTTCTAGGGCTCTGTTACCCAGAGGTTGTTTATGGTAGTGGGATTCTCTTATTCTATTTTTTCTTCCATTTTGTATTTTTTGACTGGGATTTCATCACCCTGTCGAGGATATGATTTGTGAGGGGATTCCATCTTGTAGCTAGGAGTTTGCTTGCAATTTTATCCCATAGATTAGTGAACCATTTTATTTTATAGGTAGTGTTGTTTGTTGGAATTTTGACCACTTTTTTGTGGACTCTCCTTGCTGCAACCCATTGTTGCAGTTCAGTTTTAGAGATTGTTGTTGGCCTATGAGTCGTCATTTCATACTCTCCTTCTACACACTTGGTTGTAGTTGGGTTTTTGAGCATGCGATTGATACTCTTGAGTTTTCATTCATTACAAAGTACTACTCCATCACATCATCATAGATCCACCATGCTACTCACATAGGATTCAGGGGAATACCCCCAAGTCCGGTTACTTGAACCATCACAGTCGAATCCATATTCCACATCGTTCACCACCTTTGGAGCTACATACGACCTCTGAGTCTGATTCAGATTAATATCAGTCTGAACCCACCTTGTTCACTGCTCCATATAGCCCCATGGCTAGTGCACATCTTGATCCCTTCCAGGGGGGGATTGTTAGTAGTGGGATTACGTCCATTCCACCAATAATTACGGGTGTCCCTTCCATTGGGCTGATAGGTCTTGGTCCTAGTGGGTCTCTTGCCACTGAACACACTGTTGTTGGTCTGCTTCCCACTATTGGTGGCCCCACTCGAGCCCCTGTGTTTATGACCATTCCACCATTTATACCTAGGGTAAGTGGCTCATCCACTTTCATTTCGACTATTCGTACCATTCTAGTGACTATTCCAAATGTATGAATTCAACCTTACACACCCCTAGTTACAGATGGGAACTACATTCCCATCGTTGCCAACATGATTTCCATCCCTTCCCGATCCATTCTCGGTTCTAGTCTACCTTTTATGGTTAGTCTCAACCTGTATGATTTGGAATGTTTAATCAATGACCCCATTCATCATAATCCATAATGGCCTCCTATGCCTACCAAACTTACCTCGTACATCCCTAAGTTTGAGGGTAAGGTGGGAGAGGATCCCCAAAATCACATTATATCATTCCACCTATGGTGTTCATCTAACATCATAGTGGATGATTCCGTCCAGTTGAGGTTATTCCAGTGCACACTCAGTAGTGTTGAGGCCAAATGGTATATTGAACTACCTCATGCCACCTATCCCAAATTTTCCTCATTAGACTCTACGTTCCTTTAATACTTCCAGTTACCTGTCCATTATGACGAGGGAGTGGAAATATTATTATCTTTTCGACAGAACACAACTACCCATATCATGGATCATATCCATGAATGGCATCGACGTCGTAGATTGTGTAAGATCCATTTAGATGATAAGATCTTCCTATATTGGTTCCTAAAAGGCTTACTATTCGCCATATCCAAGGATGTCACATCTGAGCACCCTAAAACTGAATAGGAAGCCATCCTTAAGGCTCAATAGTTTGATATTATATACGCCAAATCTGGTTACTTGTATACCATCATACCCAATGCCCCCCACCTATGTCGTCTCCTCACGTTGAGATACGATGGGGGCATCCCATGATGTTGATGGAGTCATCATCTCTGTTACACAACATCCTCACTTTTACCTGACCTTCCCCGTGATGCCACCCCATTCTGGTCACTCTCATAGTGTTATCCAACCAAGTTACGCCCTTGATTATTCACGCATAATAGCTCAGCCTGGAGCCACCCCTTCCTATGTGCCTCCCACAGCAAGCCCTCACATTCATGGACCAACTTGTTCATAACACTCGTGTACTGACCAAACGGTCAGCTTTTCAGCCATACTAGCTACTCTGGTCTATTACGCACCACCTATACAACCTACTCTCTCTCTAGCCTTGAATCCTCCTACTCCTACATGATAGGTATACGCACAATAAAACCTCGCTAACCAACCTGCCCCTAATAACCAACAAGGGCAGGGATGGAATAAGAGAGGCAGGAATCGAGGTAAAAAATAGACTTAAGGAGGTGTCCAATAGGCCAACCCTCCGAATAATAATGACTTCGAACCTCCTGCACAGAATCCCGAGCGTCCCACTCAACTTGCAAAGAACCACAATTGTGGACCAACCATTCATTTGTCATCTGTAACACTTACGGCCATTACACTCATAAGTGTCCTCACTTGAATAGCGTCCACCACTTACTCCAAAATGATAGTCAACGTGATCCCAACGCGGCTGCTCCACCTCAGCCAAACCCAACACCACTGGGTCCTACACCTATGGTGCTCCAAAACCCCATACCACACCAAGGAATGGTTGCAGCCCAAACCTTGTCCCCACAAACTCTTTCCACCACTACTAGGCTCAACCAACTGATCTTGGTTTCCATCACCTTGTGACGTTATCGCTTGATGTCAATCTCCATACTCAAATAAACTAGTACGATTCCACCATGGAAACTGTTGACCCATCTAAGAAATCTACCTCCACCATTCCCAACATGTATTTTCATTTTCAGATACCCCCTATGGATGAGAGTGCCAAATTCTTGTGGTTCCCTATGCATTGCATCGAAAAAAACACCACAGCCAGATTTGTACTCAACTACAGTATTGTTGACAACTTGGCCCAGTCCCCCACAACCATGTTTTCTCTAGAAGTTCTCAAAACTTGTCCTTCGCAACGTAAAGCATTATTATCCGTGCTTGGTGCGGTCAATCCCTTTGATTCTAGGTTGATCATGTTTGACCTTGATGAAGGAGAACCATGGATTCCATCATCCTTCACGTTCCAATTTTTGGTCACGATTCAGAATTTGGTTATTTATCGATGCATAATTGATGATGGGGCTTCCACCGGTGTTATTTCAACCTTTGTTTGGTAGAAACTCAGATCCCCAACCCTTCAACCTTCCAATACCTCCCTTCTCTCCTATGATGACCGCTCTACTCAATCCCTAGGCGTTCTCACGAATGTTTCTATTGAGTTAGCTGGAAAAACAATGTCGATTGACATTGAGGTTGTCAACGCTCAACTCGATTAAAATCTCCTCTTAGGACGTAGTTACGTTTATGCAATGTGAGTCATTGCCTCTACCGTATTTAGACTCATGATGTTCCCTCATGATGGGAAGATCGTTGACCATCGACCAGCTGACATACTATGATCCAAAGGGGCTGACCACGTCGAAAAAAATCCTTCCCACTATCGACACTACCATCGACAATGTGTCTATACCATCCCTATCTGCAGTTGGCCCAGGCTTGTTTTCCAATGCTCCTCCTTCACCGAATGATATATCAGATTTGTGCACCATCACATTTGGTAGAATTATGACCTCCTCACAACCTCAGTCGCAACCTTAAAAACAATCCTCAGGCAATTATTAGGGTTCATTCCTGGTCCACATGATTCCCTTCCTTTTTCCACCATCCGACATTGTGAGCAAGTCTATCATGGCTACTCTCAACTTTCCTGGTTTCACTTTGGGTATTCCTATGTCGTACCTCAATCCACCCACCCCTCCCTGACTCCCCAGGTAATGTTGATTCCTATCCAACCTATTGAGACAATGTCGCACCCACCTCCTTATCCACCAAAGACTACTACTGTCTCTACTCATGCCCCTCCTCCTTCAAAGAAGGCTGGGGGAAAGTAAACCAAAGTTACGTCAAAACCATGTCCTCATCCTATATGTGATTTAAGTAATGTCCAAGGCCACGCGACACCTAATTTTCTCAATTTACCTCTCCTTCGCACCCACATGGACACTATAGTTGAGACGGACAACGCTCCAGTGGTCAATGTCCCAGATATACCAGTGGTTAAGAACAAGTCATTGCAAACTGACCATCCTTGTGCAGTTTGCGGCCTATATGGTCATTATTCTCACCATTTCCCATATTTGCATGAGTATCAGTCACTCCTTAGTGACCTTCATAAATACTACCGCGAATCCGACGACTGTCCTTGAGGAGATCCACCCTTCAGTTTCTTCCTCGAACACAACCAACACAATTTATATGATATATGGCTCCAATATATCCGCACATTGCTTTCACAATGATGAGGATATCCTTGAAGCTCTTTCAAATATTGAGTATCCTTGGGATGATATGCACCATCGCTCCTATTTCATCCCCGATGACCCTCTGTTGTTGCTGGACTAATATTCAGTAGAAGTGAAAGACTTCATTCATGGAAGTGTTGATTGTTTTAAGAACCCTTTTTCAGCACCTAATCCCTTTGAAGAGGGAAACATGGCTAACATTTCACCAACCTTCAAGGTCAATATATCAACCACACCTAAGGTAGAAGAAGATATTACACTCGGAGCATCTTGCTCCCTTGAAGAAGTCACTTCATACAAAGCACTTTTTTAGGAGTTTTGTGATATTTTTTGGTTGGTCATATACTGATATGCCTGGGCTTGATCCATCTATCATTGAACACTGTATCGACACATGGCCTATTGTTTCCCATGTTCTCCAAAATCAAAGACCTATTCACCCTTCAATGGCTCTAGCCGTCAAATCTAAGATCAAGAAACTGCGTAAAGTAGGTTTCATATACCCCATTGTGTATACCACTTGGGTTTCTAATCTTGTTCCCGTAAAAAAAAACAAGGTACAATTTGCATCTGTACTGAGTTCCATGACTTGAATTTGGCATGTCCCAAAGACCAAATCATTGATGACTGTGCCAAACACGAAGTATTTTCTTTAATGGATGGTTTTTCTTGTTATAACTAAATTCAAATCTGGAAAGAGGATCAATACAAAACCCCTTTCAGAACCCCGTAGGGCATGTTTGCATATTGTGTTATGCCATTTGTCCTTAAAAATGATGGAGACACTTTTGGGTGGGCCATGACATTTTTCTTCCACGACCTCATACAAATGATCTTGGTCTAGCTAAATGACCTCACGAATTGATCTCGAAATATTTCCCAGAGTTTAGATGACTTACGTCAAGTATTTTTGCGATGTTACAAATATAATGTTCGCTTGAAACCCCCCAAGTGTGTGTTTTGTGTCCCTATTGAACGTTTACTAGGGTTCATCGTATCTCACAAAGGGATTATGGTGAATCTGCCAAAGGTTCAAGCCTTTATAAATCTCCCACCCATGTACTTTTCTCCAACTGCAGAGTCTCCAAGGCAAGGCCAAATTCCTTCACCATTTTATTCCAGACTATGTGACAAAATTCCATGGGTTCTTACATCTGCTCCGTACCAACATTCCTTTTATTTGGGATGAGCATGTGCAAGCCCCTTTTGATGCATTGAAACAAGCTCTGACTTTCACTTCGTTGTTTTCTCCTCTCGACTTCAATAAGGAGTTCATCCTCTATGTGTCGGTATCTGAAAATGCCATTGCTGGAGTCTTGGTTCAAATACGATTCTCTCCAAGAGCATGTGATCTATTATGTTGGTTAGAAGCTCTTTGAACCACCTTTATGTTACTCCCATGAAGAGAATATGGACCTTGCCATCATCTTTTTGGTAAAGAAGCTTCATCACTATATTCTCTTGAGTCGAACTCGAGTCGTGGCCAATTCCAACCCCATGTGGTATCTCTTGAGCCACCGCTTTGTTCAAGGTCATGCTTCTAAGTGGATTGTCGTTCTCCAAGAGTACGTTATGGAATTTGTTTCCCCAAAAAGCACCAAATATTTGGTGTTAGCTTCTTTGATGGAAAACCTGCCTTTGTCATCTACCTCACCACATATCACAATCACTCTTCCTGATGAATTTTTATTTGTCATCTCTACATAAGACCCATGGTATGCGGGCATTCTCCTATACTTGCGCACACATAAATTCAAGCCCCATCTGAGCCACGAAGACCATCGTCGTATCCGGAACTAAGTTGCTTGATACCTCCTCATTGGTGATGTCTTTTACCACCGTGGTGTCGATACCATATTTCATTATTTCCTCACCCACGATGAAGCTAAAAAAGTACTAGATGAATGTCATAGTGGAGCCTGTGGTGGCCACCTCTCTGGTTTGGCCACTTCCCAAAAGATCCTCCACACCAATTATTTCTTGCCCACCATATTTTCTGATTGCATCAATGCAGTTAAACACTGTCACGATTGCTAGGTCTATGCTCTAAAATAAAGGACACCTCCCACGCCACTACATCCTACCGTCACAATCAATCCTTTCTGCAAATGGGAAATTGAATTCATGACCTGTAATCCTCCTTCGGTCAGCGGTCATAAATACATTATTGTAGCCGTCGATTATTTCTCTAAATGGACCGAGGCCATGCCTATGTTCAACTGTAAGGCTAATAATGTGACACATTTATTTTTTAACCACATCATCACTCATTTTGGTGTCCCCCAACAGTTAGTCTTAGAACACGGTTATCATTTTGAGGATGTTATTTAAATAGAGTTATCTGCCATGTTAAAATTTGAACACCAGTGTTCCTCTGCTTATTACCCTCAAGGAAATGGCCAAGTTGAGGTTGTCAATAAGATCCTCAAAACCATGCTCCAGTGGATGGTAGTTAAACACAATTCCAACTAGCACCACTTGCTCTTTTCTGCCCTCTGGGCCTACCGAACATTGTAAAAAACCGCCATCGGTTTTACCCCATTTCACTTAGTCCATGGTGTGGAATCGATTCTTCCCATTGGATGCTAGATTCCGTCACTTTGCCTTGCTGTCGAACTTCTACCTGATACCTTAGCTTTATAAAAATGCCTACTCATGCTTGAACAAACCAATGAGGACCGTCATGCTGTTCTCCAAATGATCGAAGGAGCTAAGACTCGGTCGAAGTACCATTATGACTCCCACATCCACCCACGCACCTTTCATGACGGGGACCTAGTCCTCATCTATGACCAAGTCAATGATAAGCTAGGGAAATGGAGTTTTGATTCCATGTGGTATGGCCCGTATGTCATCCATCGATGTCTTGGAAAGGGAGCATATGTCCTGCTGACTCTGACGATTATCTCTTGAAGAATCCCTACAATGGTCTCTACCTCAAGAGGTTCTATGTGTGAAGTCACTCACCTTGAAGTACACTTGTGTCATACTTTTTCTTTTTTGTTTTTCACCAATATTTCCATGAGTCTCATAGTTTGTTTCCTTGGTTGTTCCATATGGATCCTACCTCGCCACGCTACGTTGGTTTTGTTGATGGAGAAAGTAGATGGTCTCCTAATCTCGCCTCGCCCGTGCGAGTCATTTATTCCCCGTAAAATGAGTTGATCCATATCGATGGAATGTGTTTTAGTGTTGCTACCAAAAACCAGGTGAGTACGATGGTGTCGTTGGTCTCTTGACTTCCTCCTTCCACTTGGGTGCTCACCACCTTGATGTCTTCTTAGACTCCCAGTTTCTTGTCTCCCGGTTGAATAACTGCTAATGGGTACGCGATCCTTGTCTCTTTAGAAAGTTCTTGCGCACTAGAAAATTGGTTAGAAATTTTGAATCCATTTCATTCATTCATGTTCCCAGAAGTCTTAATAGTGTAGAATACTAAATGGATAATGACATTCTAGAGTGGCACATCAATCATCGTATATAGGAAATAAACTGCATCATGCATCATCATATAGTCATGCATACATATGCCATATATATCATATAGACATCATCATAATCATAAAAGAGACTCATAAAAATACCATAAAAAAGTGCATCCACATGCATATATATATATATATATATATATATATATATATATATATATCATCTCATAGTGTTCAATACACAATGAGAAGCTCCACAAGCTTTCTATGCTAATCATACATATAATACATATATCCCAATGCACCAACACATTAGGGGTAGCATCACGAGCTGCTAGTCTGAGTCCTCCTCCTCAAACCCAGTCTCCTCATCTGACCCCTCCTCCTCCATAGGAACTTCACCCTGTGTCGCTTCTCTAACATACTCATTAACAACTGTGATCCTCCTTATAAGGGATATCCACTCTGAAGGATCCCTGTAACATGCGGCGATCAAATCATCGTTAAGGTACTGCCACCCATCGTCAGTGACCCCCTCTAGTAAGAGCTCCACATCTAGTCACAGTGAGTTGAGTGTAGCACTACATCGCCTCCTATGTCCATGAGAAGGTGGATATAGACCATACACCCTGCCCTTGCATCTCTGATATCCTATTGGAGGGCGTAGCCCTATGTCTACACATGCACACAGTATGTCATCGGTATCTGTTGCACATATAAACTGGCTACCACTAAGATAGTACACTATATATGAATGTAACCACAAAATCATCATGTATACGCACCATCGGGTTCCCAGACTTGTCCTGGAGGTCGAGACATCTCTAAGTGTCCCTAGTAATCCATCCCAACATATGGATAGTCCTCTATGAGGAATGGCAGTTGCCTCCACTATTCAAACAACTCATGGGTGAATAAGTGACCCACCAAGCTGCCTCCATCTCGAATAATCATCTTGCACCACCTCCTCATGTGAGGCTCGCAAGGTCCCCCCTCTCGCACTGTCAGATGCGGTCGTAGTGTAGGCAGTCTCTCAAAGAAGAATGAGCACAAGAAAAAGGGGAAACAAAAATCCCATCCCATCGAGCTAGCATGGTTCATCCCACACTGAATCATTGTCAAGAACATTTGGGCCCACCCATAGTGTGTTCCCCTTAGTACACTCTCCACCATAAGTAGCTGACCACCTAATATTTTGTGCGGTCCGCTCGATCCTAGTATACGTAGTACCATCGCTTCCACTGCATGAGTCTATAGACTCTTAATGTTGCACACCAAAATGTAGGACATATGCACAAAGTTTGAGGCATAGCAATTCCTATCACAGAGGTCATCCATCAATACCCCCCTTGAGATATTTAACGTTGAGTCAACGATCATGATCAGTACAGGGAGTCTTCTCAAAAAGTACACATCATGGAGGGTGAGATCCAACAGCTCACCTTGGATCATGAATCACTCTACCTCCTGGTCCTAGTAACTCACAAGCTTTTCCAACAAAATTTTTGCTAAATGCATCAGCGAAATTTGGAAGAAATTCCACAACCCACACCGGGAAAGTGTATCCTGCACTACGGGATGATCATTTAGCTCCCCTCAGATGTCCCCTGTGTCTCTCTCACACCATACCGATTGAGGAATCCTACAAAAACACACAGTCGCTTTCAGACCTAGTCATGCACAACCTCCTCATTTTGGGCTAGGTCGCACCTATTTGACCTTTTTGGGCGACCCAAGTCGCTCAAAAAGGCTGAACAGGTGTGACTGGGTCACTCTTACCCGCTGAAAAAGTGCGACCTGGGTTGCACCTATCTCCCCAATAAGTGCGACCAGGTCAGACCTGCATGCTCGATAAGAGTGACTTGGGTTGCTTCTTTTCCCTTGAAAAGAGTGACCCAACCCTGAGAACCCTTTAGGCTCGACCAAGGACCCCAAAGTGAGGAAAACCAAAGTCTAATCCACTGAAAAAGACGGGTTTGATGAGAACTCTTACCTCCAAGTCACAAATTAAAAAAGAATTGGTCCAATCAGAAGAAATCAATAGTTGTCTTTTGGGGCCCTCCACTCCAACTCATCACTGCACAGTGAAAATGACAAGTGTCATGTGGTCCCCCCTATTTATAGGCCTCCATTTGGTCTAGTTTTTCTCCCGTGCACCACAGAGTCATATGGCGTTCATTTTTCACACCATTTGCACCACCAGGTTTAGTTTTATGCCCTCTGTCTTTTGACGAGACCCTCGTATTGTGTTCCCATGGTGATTTTTCGGGCCATTTCTCAGATGTCACATTGATTTGTGTGCCACCACGCATGTACTAGCATGTTCACGAGCCATCCACTCCATCCATGCTGCACAGTTGGCATTATTTTACCACCATCCATCATCCTGCAAGGAGGCATAGTCAGTGTTCCACTTTTATTCATGTCATCCATGTTCACAACATAACCTCTTTCCATACATAGAACACTTCCTCCTTGCTTGAATGACCATTACAAAGTTTCTATTAAGCTCTTTTCTGACTCCTAAAAGAATGCAAATATTTCTAAGCATGCTTGCATCCTTTAACGATCGTTAAATTATTTGAAAGGGCGTCTATGTGACCTCATTTATATACTTTTTCATACTACGTAGACTATTAAAAGAAATGGATCACCCTAACACCTTCCATTTAGGGGCGTTTCCCTTTGTATCCTTTTATGCTTTCTCAGACATTGGGATTGAAACTTACAAAAAATATCATTATGGGTTGTCTTTAAGCTCTTTTCCCATCCCTCTCATCAAGAAAAGATCGCTGAGCAAACTTGGTTTTGTTCATGCTCGTAAAAGTATTTGAGACCGTCCAGTCAGTATAGGTTTAACCTTTTCCAATTTGGTTGGACTACCTACTGTAAATAAGTCTCTCTTCCCCCAAAGGTTGGGAGAGATCTCCTTTGTATAATTTTATCCTTTTTCAGGCTTAGGAGACTATTTACAAAAAAGAAACCACACTGGAGTCTTCTTCCTATTTTCAGACTCTCTAAACATGAAATACCATCGAGCATTTACCTTCTCAAGCTCGATAAAAATCCATGTGATAGTGTCATATTAAGCTTACTTCTATCCCTTCTTCGTGCTCCTTAAACTATGAATAAGGCCCAAATGGTGTCTCTAGGCGCCACCACATATGATCTCACATTATGGCATATTTCCCCCATTGGGTCTCCTTTGTTCAGAGTACTCGGTAATGAGTCTTCCTTGGATCCCTGGATATCACTATTCCAGCTACTGCCCAAGTATTTATCGTTGTAGTTATCTTCCTGGTCTTACATCTATGATCCCTTTCCCAAGAGTCAGTTTCATTTGCTGATAGGTCTTCCCTACCGTCATACCCTGAACAAAGGAATTTTGAGTCCCCCATACTCCCCTGCCCCTATCCCCCATTCAGTGTGTCATTCCCATGATTGTTCAACATCTTTGGTTACCCCCCTCATGTTTCTAATCAAGGAAACATCATTTCCTATTTATTTGCAGGTCTCCCTCTATCGACATCAACACATATATTCCAGAGGATAGACCTAGAGGTCCCTGTATCCTAGTTTCTTCCACGTCATTGATGAGTTCCTTGGACCACTTGAAAGGAGTCATTAGTTCCTTTTGGGTTGGTTATATCTCATGTGCTCAACTTCAGATCCATCATCGCACCGTTGATATTCGTATAGGGTATTAGTCCGTTCATTATTTGGTCGAAGACCCCGGTTGTCACCTGACTCTAGCACATTGGTGATTCTATTTATGGGATCCATACACTCTCATGTCCCTTGTGATTTCTGGGTTGCGTTGGCAACATTTTTCGAAATCCCCTCAGTGCCATGCTTCTGTGTATCTCTAGTACTTGATGGTGTATATTGTATCATAGAGATTCTGACTCTTAGTCATTGAGTCTATACAATTATGTACACTTCTAGATCCAACAGATCATTAGTTGTGATGATATTGCATTCCATTAGGATGGCATTGTTCCTATGTATCAGTTCTTCAAATCAACATTGTATTCAACCTTCCATTGAGGCCACCATTATGTATCACTAGTTGTATATTTATTGATCGGCTCCCATTGTTTGAACCTTGATCCCCATTATTTATTTTTTGACATTGTTACGAGCGGGGGTATGCCCTCCTCGTCCATATACATATCCAACATTATATGTATCTCATCCATTTTTGAGAAGTACTAAAAAAAAAATTCCACCATAATTGAAACAAGGAGACTCCCCTTCTCCGTGGTCC
>LPNX011058521.1:166868-198639 GCA_001517045.1 Pseudotsuga menziesii | reverse complement strand
TTTCTTCATCTCCATCATTTGTTTTTCATAGGCATCCTTCATAGCCGATAAAGGATCCTTGTCTTTTGGTTCACTGATTTTCAACGGATTTGAAGACCTTGAACAATGTAGTGAGACTCTTTGAATACTTGCGAGTATTGCCAAGTCTTGCCGAGCAACCACCAAGACGAGTACTCGTGACATACTCGCAGGTTAAACTCGCCACTCGCCGAACTCGTCATTTACTCGCTGAACTCGTCACTTACTCGCGAGTTCATTGACTGTTTGACCGTCGCTTTTGCGTTTTGGAGGGAACTCGGGAAGGGAATAAGGCCCCGAAACAACACCGCTCTCCACTGTCATCCCATTGAATAGGTTCGCTTCCCTCGAGTTGTTCTCATTTTCCCCCTATCTATTATCAATTTATCAGTTGTCTATGTGTTTGGAATTTTGGAGTGTGCGTGCACCAAGGAAGGTCGCTAACACTGGTCTGAGCATTGAGGATGTGACTGGTCTGAGCATTTTCAATTTTTAATTTTTTTCATTGAACTTCTATACTTTGGATTTTATAAATGTAAGGCGATGACGCTGCCATCGGTAGTTTGGTTGAAGAATGTGATTGCTCGTGGTTAGGATAGGATGATGATAGTGTATTGTTTACAATTTGCTTTTCCATTTTTTTAATAATTCTTAATTAATGAAAATTTCTTATTATCTTTATTTTTTAATAATTTTATGGTTTTTATAATTTGTAATTAATAATTATAATTTGTGATTTCAAGTGAAAACATTTCTCGTTAAAATGCATTGCTATGTGACATGTCTTTTTATCAATTTTTTGAATTGTTATATGCTTATATATTAAATTTTAATTTTTAATATATATGTTTATAAATTATTTTTTAAGTTACTATAATTTTTTTTTCATATTTGTCAAGTCTTTACCGAGTCTTATCCGAGTCTTATCCGAGTCACCGAGTCTGCCGAGTCCCAAGCCAGCCGAGTATTTACCGAGTCCAAGTCTGACTACACTGACCTTGAATAACCGTGGAGGTTAGATTCACCAGATGACTGCATGTTCAGATCAATCTTGATTGCCATCTCCTGAGCCTAGAGCAAGTTAGCAGGCTCCTTGTCTCAAATCTGGTACTGCATTTTGCCACTAAGTGCCTCAATGTAATAGACCAGAATGGTTGGTTTAGTTGGGGCATACTCAGTAGGGATGGCATTTGACAATTCTGTGAACCTAGTATTGAACTCGTCCATTGTTTCTGTGTCTCTCTTCTTTATGTTGGTCAAGGACGCAAGTTGATGTCGAGGTTCTTTCTTTTCACCGAACTTGTTGGTGAAAAAAGTTTTGAAAGCTGCTAGACTATTAAAGGAATTGTCTGGTAAATTGCTATACCAATCGCCTGCCTTTCCATCCAGAGATAGAGCAAATAACTTCATATACACGTCATCATGTTGGCTGACCGGATCATTTATTTAAGCATTGATACACCTAGAATAACTTCATATACACGTCATCATGTTGGCTGACTGGATCATTTATATAAGCATTGATACACCTAGAAAAGTTCCTAAGGTGCATGGCAAAGGTAATGGCATCAGTGCCTGTATACATCGGGAGCTTCTCGACAGCTCTGTCTGGAAGACGGTGGGGTTGACCTGCTATCTGAGAAAAGTCAAGCTGAGTAAAATACTCGCCCATTATGTCAGAAACAGTGGTATTAGTGTTTTCAGGAAATAAAATGTGGATGTCTGAAACAGACTAAGATCCAAGTTCTGCAAGGATCCTGCAAGAAATGTCTGAAATAGACTCAGATCCAAGTTCTGCAAGGATCCTGCGAGAAGATAGTTTGTTCAATCTCCTCCTTAAGACCTTTTCGGGGTCAGGGATGAAATCGACCAAACCTACAGAGTTTTTTTTAGTAGAATACCTTGAGGTGTTAACTGACAGTGGAGTCGCCAGGTGGACTTAAGTCTAAATTCAGAGAGTGATTGGACTAAAATCTACCAAAAAGGATAAAAAGGTAAAAAACTAAAAGAAACAAAGGTCGTCCATGAACAAAAAGATTTGTCCCCGGCAACGGCGCCAAAAGATGTTGTCCGCCGATTGCACACCAGAAACAAAAATATTCCGAAAGCTGTCTCCTCACTTGAGAAAGTGGGAGAGGTGTGACCTTGGGGGCAAGCACACAGCTAGTTACTGTCACTTACTCCTAGCTCCTCCGTTTAGGCTAACTCCTAATGAAGCCAAGGGGGGTGGTTCCTACAAAAGAGTTTCTATGGCTCTTAAGATGTTAAAGTGTTTTGATTAGTTCCGGATGCGGATGGGTGTTGTTTAGGAGTTATTATGATTTAAAATGATTAATATTAAGGGGATGATGATTAATTAAAGCAATCCACGTTGCTAACAAGAGACCACACATATAAGCAAAGATTCCAGACTTATAACTTAAGCATTCAAATATAATCAATTGAAATGGACCATAGATAATTGATCAAGATAGAAAATTAATCCAATATAACAAAGGACCAGTGCCTTATGGAGTCAAATAAGCGTGTGAAATAAAGTCTAGGAATTTAAGCTAGTGAGTATTAGGTTTTGCAAGTGCTCTTGGTATATTTTAAGAGGTTTTTGTTTGTGATCTTCACTTATGGTGGCTGGATGTCCTAACCGGTAATACCTTCAGTGGCTCCGTTCGAAGACATGACGGACCTGTCTGGGGTCAAAGGTAAGTGTTCAATAACTTAACTACCAGTGCCCAGATTAGGTAGCCCGGCACCCACACTTGGAATTTGCCCACATGCCTCGGTATTTATCGAACAACGCCGGTGCGTTGGTTATGGGGAAAAGTTTTAGTTAAGTTCCTCTTGTGGGGTTTAGAGATCCAATGCCGTTTCTGGGTATTCCGATCGAAGATCGGTCAGAGCATACTCTAGCAAGGAGGGAAGGGGGTTAATTAATTAAAGGGATGTGAGTTGCAAATTTTATTAAGTTGATTAATTAAGAATCTCCGATAGAGAGTGCTCTTGACCTTGTCTTATGACAGTGGTTCAAGAGACTTAGCTAATCTATATGCTTGATGCAAGGATATGCAGTGGGAATGCTCTCCGATAGAGAGTGCTCTTGACCTTGTCTTATGACAGTGGTTCAAGAGACTTAGCTAATCTATATGCTTGATGCAAGGATATGCAGTGGGAATGCTCTCCGATAGAGAGTGCTCTTGATTTGGATTACGGAAAGTTCAAGAGACTTTCAAGATTAATTGATTAACTTATTAAACAATGAAAAGACGACTCTCCGATAGAGAGCACTCTTGATCTACAAAGTGAGATTCAAGAGATTTCTACTTTAAACAGTTGAATTACTTATGAAAGATACCAAAAATTAAAAGATGAAGTAATCAACCTAGTTAATGAAACAAAATGGGCTAATCTAACAATTAGTATCTACGTTGCAAGAAAAATGAAACTACTATAAGTACCCGAAACAAATCTAAGCTAAGAACAAAAAACACTCTTCCCCAAATGGGGAAGAAACATCAAGTATGGGAGGCCCTATCCCACTTAGCCTTGTTTTATTAATGAATTACAAATGCCTTTGGAACTTAATCCTTGTCAGGACTTTGAGAGGTAACTTAAGTAAAAATAAAAAAACTCTTATGATTTTGTACAAAGGAGAATGACTTCTTTTTTGGCTTTGGATCCAGCTCTGCTTGCTCTTTCTTGTTTGGTTTCGCTTTTGGTTCACCTGTGGATAAGAGCTCTAAACAAGGACTATTGAGAGTGTTAGGAAATCAAATTTAACCTATTATTCGAGAAAATTAAGTGGATGAGAAGACAAGTGCCTTATGAGATGAAACAGAAGATCAAAACAATGGAATGAGACCCAAAATCAAAACTTGGAAAGGATCAGGCAAGCTCACCGTTTTTAATGTAAAATGCACGATTTTTGGCGAAACGACTTGGGATTTTTTTGCAAATTTAAAATTAAAGATTTTTTTAACATTTTAGGCTAATTTCCAGAATCTGAAAAATAGCAAAAGATTGCAGAAAATCAGTAAAAAAAACAGCAAGTATAGAATGGCACGCTTTTCGAGAAAAAGTCAAAAAACTAAAAGAAAATTAATTTTTTGAGAAATTTTGAAAATTTTCTGATTTTTTAATGCATTTCCAGAATTGAGAATTAACAGAAAAAAGTAAAAAATCAGCCCAAAAAACAGCGAGCTTGAAATGGCACGCTTTTCGAGAAAAAGTCAAAAAATAAAAAAAAATAAAAATTTTTGAAATTTTTTGGAAAATTTCTGATTTTTTAATGAATTTCTAGAATTTAGAATTAATGAAAAATATAGAAAACCAGCAAGCCCCAAAAATGGAAAATTTGCACGTTTTTCGAGAAAACTCGTGCACGTTTTCCAAGGCAAAAAGAAGGCTGGATTTAAAAAAGGAAATGAAACTAGATCTTTAAAAATGGACTTTTAGAAAGATGGATCTAGCTTTGAAAAAGTAGATCTAAGGCTAGAAATCCTAGATCTATCTTAGTAGAAGCCAAG
This sequence comes from Pseudotsuga menziesii, assembly GCA_001517045.1. Taxonomy (NCBI): domain Eukaryota; kingdom Viridiplantae; phylum Streptophyta; class Pinopsida; order Pinales; family Pinaceae; genus Pseudotsuga; species Pseudotsuga menziesii. Next base: position 194,101 of record LPNX011058521.1, on the reverse strand, counting down.
CAAGCTTAAAATAAAGATTTGAATGACTTGATAACTTCTACAAAAGTGGAAAAGAGGTAAGATAGAACCTTAAAAATAGAGATCCACTTGTAGCAATCAAAGTAATCAGTAGAATTGTTTAATCTTTGTTGATGGAAGGAAGGAGAAACCCCGACTGTTGTCTTTATTTCTTGGATTGAGAAGCGCTTAGGAGAACCTGCAAAACGAAGGAATTAGATGAAAATAACCACCGGTTCATGAAGAAGAGCCTGATCTTTAAGCTTGTCCTTCACCTTTGATGATCTTTGGAAAACCCTTGAAAACAAAATTAAATCCGAACAAAATACTCATAAACTAGATTGTTAGCCCTTCAAGAGTATATATTGAATAATGATTTAATAATTGAAAAAGAGAAGGGTAAGAGAGATATCACCAAAAGACGGTGTGAATCCACAATTCCAATAGCTCATACATAGACCTCCAAAGTCACAACTTTATTCCAATATTTAAACAAATATTACAATAATTTTGGCAAAGTGTTCATACCCAAAATCTCCATCACAATAGAGCTGAAAGAGCCTCTATTTAACAATGAGAGAGTGCTAAAACCCTAAAACCAAAAAACTAGCCCTAACCAGCTTAGCCACCTAACAAAGAGCACAGACCTAAACTGGAGAACCGGGAGTGAGGGGAGGCCTCCACCCAAGCAAGGCGCCCCCACTCCAAACCTATGCACTGAAAACAAGCCAAGGATGAGCCCACATGTGTGATGTAGGTAAGCTCATCCTTAGGTCTGGCTGGAGCCTTCGTTAGGTTTCGGAAGCCCACTGATGGTGCAAGCTTTAGTCTTTACCTCGATCAAATCACCGGACCAATGAGTGCTCTCCATCTCATCTTTAGCTGGAGATGACATGTCTGATAACTGATAATAAATTAATTGCTCTCTTAATGATGACTGAAGCTGAGTTATGATAACTCCAATCATCATAAGTGTTCCATGAGATGTCATTTAGCCTTTTACTTTACTAAATTTGGATTAATTTGGAGAGTTTTAGTTTTCTCCAAAATAATCATTTTTTTTTTTAATAAAAATCATTTTTTAATAAAATTCATTTTTTTACTAAAAATCATTTTTTACTCAAAACTGACTTTTTTGAGTAAAAAGGCATTATGTGTCCGATTGCTGATCTGAAAGTTGGTTCTGACTGGCTGGGTGATCAAGAATGATTTTTGGCTTAAGGTTAGAGCCTTCAATCACTCAATTCTGAGTCCGGATCACGAACGGGTTTTTTCCATTTAATTTATGGAAAAATTAACGCAAAAAACTTAGGAAAAGTAATTTAAAAATTAAAAAATAATTTTTCACTGTTCGAAAAAGATTTTTTCGAATTTTTTTTATGTGTCCAGATGACTTAGGACATGACCATGATCTATCCAAATAATGTCTAGTAGGCTTATAAAACTCAGTTGGGCTCTAATAACCCCCCAAGGCCCGGAATTCAACATCGGGCATTCCAGCTTTGGAGGAAGCGGGAGAAAACCTCGTCAATTATACTCGGCTGAAGGCAAAGCATAATTGTCAGGGGAAAAAAACTCCCTGGAATACCCTATTTGAGATTCTACGTCTCAGGAGACCGAACCACTCAAAAATATCCTACTAGCACATTTTATTACAAACCCCGCGGGGCCATGGTCAAAATTATTCAACTATAAAAGTGACTAGCCAATATTGGCTAGACAAGCAGACGAATCAACTGATACACTGGAATCAGACTTTGAACAAGTCTGTCAACTGGCAGCTCCTCAGGTAACCCAACTTATGGTACAAAAAGTTGGATAACACATACAGATGCAGAATCATATTTACTATTCTCATTCCATTACAAAAGTTATGTCATTTACCTTAAACAATCTAACTGTTCTAGAGTACAGCCCGTAACCAGGTGTGGAAAAACACAGCTTAGAAATTTAATTCCATTCTATTTCATTATTTTCCTAAATCATTTTCATTTCCATAAACAATCCAATAAAAATACTAAATCTAACATTTCACAAACTCAGAACTATTATCATTCATGTAGCAGATAAACTAAGATTTATTTAACTAAGATACTAAAATAAAATAACATAGAACATGTTGAGGACAAGACGAAAACAACTTTAGTAGGCCATTACTCCCTACCAATCTCCTGGAGAGCACTCAAACAACACTTCCTCAGGACCCCCGAGCCTGTTCCTGGTCTTCTTGGCTGAGAACTGGGTCAAGTATGCAACTGTAGAACCCTCTGTCACCTGACTAGTTCAATACCTCAGGAACATTAATATACTCTCAGGAGTATGATCTTCAGCTTAAAATCTGTAACAATATCAATCAACAGTTATCCCCTCAAACACTTTTCAATTTCCCTTCCATATAATTTCTCTGAAGTAAATTCATTTTCTATGAATGATCACTTCTCTGGAATGAGCAGCCTCAACTCTCTTCAATGGGAATTTTTATAAAGATGCCTAGGTCTTCTGGGTTAGTTTTCATTAATTGAGCCACCTACTCTGATTCCACTTTCTTGGGGAATCATGACCACAAATGTAGGGAGGTTGCCACCTGCAACAGTTGGAAGTGGTTTGAAGATGCTGCCACATGTCGGTTTGCTCTCCACCCAGTCTCCTCCACCAATTTGACTAGTAAACACTCTTTTAACATCTCTCCTAAGTTGTTGTCTCCTCATTTATTTATTTATAAATAAAATATTCTGAATTTACATTAAATATCCTTGACCCCACTGGGTCATCAATTACAACTTAGCATAAAATTTAACATATTGTTCCTCAAATAATATAAAATTGTTTTTTTTGCAAAATTGGGGCATGTGACATACACACCCCCTTAAATTATAACATTTTCCTCAATGTTATTTATTCCTCATCCTTAGAATTCCTCTGGAAAAGAATTGGATATGCATCCCGCATATCACTTTCCAATTCCCAAGTGGCTTCCTCTGGTCTAAGGTGCTTCCGATGCACCTTCACCTGACCAATGGTGCGGTTCTGAAGTGTGATCTCCCTCCGCTCGAGGATACAGTCCAGTTCCACCTGAAAATATCCTTCGGGTTCCACCTGTACATCATTCTAGTTAATAACATGAGTAGCATCATGCACATATTTCTTTAATACAGAAATGTGAAAAACATTATGAACTCTTGAATTCGATGGTAAGGCTAACTGATAGGCTACTTGTCCAATCCTAGACAGTATTTCAAAAGGACCATAGTAACGAGATGCTAGTTTGGCACAACTACCCAACCTCAGAGATCTCTTTTTGGGTCTCACCTTGATGAACACATGTTCACCTACCTGAAAATCTTTTGGACTTCTTTTAAGGTCTGCTTGAATTTTCTTTCGATCTTGCACAATTTTCAGATTACCTTGTACTTTCTTTACAATTTCTTCCATTTCTTTCAATAATTCAGGACCTAATACTAATCTGTCCACCGGATTACTCTAAGAGATAGGAGTATTACACTTCATTCCATACAAGATTTCGAAAGGACTAAATATCGCTGAAGCTTTATAATTATTATTATAAGCAAATTCTACCAAGTATAAATAATCTTCCCATTTACCTGGCTGATCCTTTACATACATTCTTAGTAAATCTTCCAGTACTTGATTTAATCTTTCAGTCTATCCATCAGTCTAAGGATGGAACGAGGTACTAAATTTTAGTGGAGTATTTAATCCTTTAAACATAGATCTTGAAAAGTTACCTGTAAATTTAGGGTCTCAATCTTAGATTATAACTTTTGGTATTCCATGCAATCGGAAGATTTTCTTTAAAAAGATATCAGCTATGTTTGCAGCCTTATACATAGTTTTTACGGGTATAAAATGGGCTTCTTTACTCAATTTGTCAACTACTGCCATTATATAATCATTTAAATTCTGATTTTTAGGCAGTCCAGTAACAAAATCAAGACTAATTATCTCCCATTTCCAGCTAGGAATGGGCAATGGCTGAAGTAATCCAGCTGGATGTTGATGTTCAGTTTTTACTTGCTGACATTCAAAACATCTAGCGATATATTCTTCCAGTTTAGTCTTCATGTTTGGCAAAAATTATTATTTTCTTAACATAGTTATAGTCTTCTGATAACTCGGATGGCCTGAGTAAGGAGTTTTATGGACTTTGTCTAAAATTAATAACTTAACTTTAGGTACATTAGGTACATACATTCTGTCTTTATACAGTAAAAATCCCTTTTCATTCAAGTTGTACCCTTTACTTAAACTTTCTATTGGATTTTCTTTTGCTTTTGCTTGTAATTTTTGATAAATTTCATCTTGTTCTAACCCTACTTTAAGCTGTTCTTCCAGATTTGTTGTATAAGTGCTAATAACTACTGTAAAGTTCAGCCTTGCATTTCTACTCAACAACTTTATTTTCTTTCCCTTTAATGTGTTGAATTTCAAAATCATACTCACTTAGAAAAGCTAGGCACCTAGCTTGTCTAGCATTCAGGTTAGGTTGATCTAATAGATATTTTAGTCCTTTATTATCTGTCATTAGAATAAATTTTCTTCCAATTAAATGACGACGCCACATCTTTAGAGCATGTATGACAACGGCTAATTCCAAATCATAAGTTGCATAATTATTTTCATGAATTTTTAATTTCCTAGACTCATAAGCAATAACATGCCCTTCTTGAGTCAATAATCTGCCTATACCATCATTGCAGGTGTCAGTACACACTATAAGATCTTTATTTGGATGAGATATTCTTAAAATAGGTGCACTAATCAATAAGGTTTTTAAATTTTTAAAACTATCCTCACATTGTTGATTTCAATCAAATTTCTTTCCCTTCTTTTGCAAGGAGGTTATCGGATTTGCGATTCTCAAAAACCCTTCAATGAACCTCCAGTAATAACCGGTAATTCCCATGAAGGATCAAACATCAGTTATGTCTTTAGGAACTAGCCAATATTCAATCGCCTTTATATTTTTGGGATCCACCGCAATTCCTTCCATAGTCACCACATGACCTAAGTACTGGATTTTATCCTTAAAGAAGTCATAATTACTAAACTTTGCAAAGAGTTGATGATCTCGTAACTCTTGCAAGACAAATTTTAAATGTTCCTTATGTTATTCTTCATATTTCGAATAGATTAATATGTCATTGATAAACACGACCACAAACTTATCCAGATATTTATGCATTACATTATTCATTAAAAAATAAAAACAACTGAAGCATTAGTAAGCACGAATGACATGATGACAAACTCGTAATGGCCATATCAAGTCCTAAAAGCTATTTTAAAGATGTTTTCATCTTTAATTATAACTTGGTGATATCCAAACCTTAAATCAATTTTCGAAAACACCATCGCTCCACGTAGTTGATCAAACATATCATCTATGCGAGGTAATGGGTATCTATTTTTAATAGTCATCTTTTTTAACTTACGATAGTCTATGCAAAGTCATAGAGTCCCATCTTTTTTCTTAACAAAAATGACAGGTGCCCCCCAAGGACACACACTGGGTCGAATATATTTCTTGTCAATAAGTTATTTTAATTGTGACTTAAGTTCATTAAGTTCAAGTATGCTCATCCGATAAGGGGCCTTTGAACTAGGAACTGCACTAGGTACTAGGTCAATGGTAAAATCTAGTTCCCTTTTTGGAGGCAGTATTGGAATTTCTTCTGGAAATACATCTGCATACTCTTTTAAAACTGGTATATCCTCCAATTTTAATTTATCTATGTTATTTAGATTTCCTCATTAGTTACTGTTATTGCATAAGCCTTACAACCTTTACTAATAGCTCTCTTAAGATGCAGAGCGGAAATTTTCCTTATGATTGTTTTTCTAGGGATTCCCTTTATGCTTATTGGTTTTCCATCATTATTTATACAAGTAAAGGTTTTTTCATAGCAGTTTAAAATCACCCTATGTTGCTCTAACCAATCCATACTGATTAGTATGTCGTATGAACCCAATGGCAGTACATTAATCTTTACAAAAGTTTCGAATTGATCCATAATTACTACACAATTCTTTACAAAACTAGTTACCTTCCTCTTCGCACCAGTAGCTAACTGAACCAACCAAGAACTTACAATTTTCAATAGGCAGCTTACATTTTTCTACCAAGTTAGGTGAAATATAACTTAAACTAGCTCATGGATCAATTAAAATAGCTATGGGTGTTTGGTTTATCTTACCTTCTACTTCCACCATGGAAGTTTGATAGTCTGCTTGTCGATTCTCCAAGGCTGCATTAATCCTGGGCATAGTCCTCGCTAAATCTCCAACAATCATCTCCTCCTATATTGTATGGATATTATTGACAGTTTTTTTCCCATTATGATAGACTGAGGCATAATGTGGGCCATTACACTCCCAACACCTTATGGGTTCTTTTAGTTCAAATTTCTTTGTGTAATTACTGTGATTATTAGCAGACTCTTTACTCTTTTGATTGTTCTGATTGTTCGGTGAATTATTCTTATTCCCCTGGAAATTCTTATTAGGAAAATTTCTGGCCTTATTATTTTTAGAATTCCAATTGGGAACAAACTCTTTCTTCTTTTGATCATAATTATTATTCTTTTTGGCCTTCCAGTTGGCCACAGTCTCCTTCTTTTGATTCTGTTCATAACAGAAATTGGCTTTCCTCATAGCTTTGTCCAGAGTTTTTGGATTGTCATACTCAATCCTATCCTTTATGTGATAAGGTAAATAGCTGAGGAACTCCTATACCTTCAATTTTTCATCCAAAAGGTATGGCACATACCTAAGCAGACTTAAAAACTTACTGTTCAAATCTTTCATAGTCATTGTACTTAGTTTTAACTCATAGAATTCTTTAGCCCTTTCTTCATAGTATTGTTCAGATACAAATTTATTTTTAAATTACTTCTTGAAAGTACTCCAATTTATGTTCTTCTCTCTTATACCCTTCACTCTCTTTAAATCTTGCCACCATATATGAGCTTTCCCTGAAAGATTATAGATATCCATTCTAGCCTTTAATTGGTTAGAATAGTTATAAATCTGGAACTACTTCTTCATCCCAGATAACCAGGATCTTGCTTCCTCCCCCTTTTCAGTTTCCCCATTAAATGTTGGTGGTTTGATCTTTTTAAACTCTCCAAAAATTTCTTCATAAGGTTTATACTTTCTTTTTCTAGTGTGGTGGTTATCCTCACTACTGTCACTAGTAGAATGAGAATTACGTTGATCACCAAACACTTCAGAAGATGAGCTGCTTTCATTTTTAGTATGCTTAGTCTTTTATACTTATGTTGGTAACTTATATCTTCTGATTTAGATCTCTTACCCCTCCCCTCAATATGAAATATTGCTACTAGGATCTGATTCATCTCTTCCTGAGCTCTCATAATCCTCTCATTCTCCTTTTTAAGAGATTCCATTTCAGATTTTAGTTCTTTTACGGTTTGTAAAAGTTATGAGGAATCAGTGGTTATGTCTTCCTGTATAGGTTCTCTTTGTAAATTATCTTGTTCAGTATAGGGAGATTCCTCCTGCACATATTCCTCCAGTCTTTCCTTACTTATTGTTTAAACTCGGAAACAAATTTCTCTGTTGATAACATTAAAAGAAAACAACATCAGCAAAATGATTTAAATACATTGTTTCATATAAGAAAGTTGAGCTTCATCAAGGCCTAGTGTTTGAACCTCGTGCTCTGATACCACATGTCATAACCCCAAAATTTCATAAAAGTTTAAATTTTTTAATGTAATATAAATTGTCTAAAGTCGCAGTTTAATAACTGCTAGCAGTTAGCGAAAAATGAAACAGTTAACAATATGTAGTGATTAACTTCAAACAAATAAAAACTAATACCATTTTAATTTTGATATGTTACTATATAAATGACCTGCATTCAGTTGCTTCTAGCTGTACTGATGAATTTCTTTTGTCAAGTAGGTGAGAAGCTATGTTCTAAACTGGGGCTTACTTAGCAATTGCTCACTCAGGTGGATTTATAGTTCTTATAGGTTCAGCAGGTAAAATTTTGAACAAGTAGGAGTTTATTTTTGCGTTAAGTTAAGAAGTACTTCATTAGCATAATAAAAATTGCAAGAGCATAAATTGATTAATAGAAAACAAGGCTACGATGAGGTAAAGTAACTTCCTTTGATTTTTTTGAATCTATGACAATATTTAAGTTAGTCGTAAAGACCAATATCCTTAACATGCTAGTGTCTTTTAGCATAATGAGTTCTACTTTAGTTTTCTATCTGATGTTTTATGCCAAGTTACTTAAAAATTCTACTTATGAGCATAGGGCTCATAATTTAACATGGAAACACATTCACTGAAGCATGAATTTACTGCTATTATTATGTCTAATATTCAATGTGCTGCTTTATAAGCATGAATATAATTCTAATACCTTCAAGGAAAAAGTTTACAATAGATCACATAGCTCTACTTTTAATTCTACTCTAGTAGTGAAGAATATCAGCCTGTTTATTTGTATACAGTTATAATTGTCTACTTGCACTACTATTCATCGAGCTATAAATTTCAATTTTCCAAGTTCCACCATGTCACATGTGTTATTGTAATATTTACATTACCATATCGCTTAATGATATTACTAAGTGATTTTAGCTTTATCCCTAGGTTGTTTTACTACCTTGTAATTACTAAGGTGTAGTCTAAATATTGGTCTGATTCATTATGAGTTTGGTTCTTTATAGAAACCAAAAGAGCACTAAATTTAAAGAAGTTTTCAAACCATTGCAGTGTCAACTTTATGCAATCATAAGAGTTATACTAGGGTGTAAATACTACCTAACATTTACTNNNATATATATACTTTTACAATTACTTGATTGTAATGTTTATCAAAATCGAAATGATAATAATTTAACGTAAAACAAAACATTATCATCATTGCATGATATAAATAATTGGAAATGATATGTGTTTCACCCAACAGTGCAGGTTTGACTATAGGGATCGACCCACTTTTGATTAGAAATTTCAATGGCCACATGGATGTGTCTCCACCATGCATTGGTTGAATTAAAACGCAATTGAAAACCCTAAGCTCTTCATTTCTCTTCGAGAGTTTTTCTTTGCGCTGTGAGGGTTTCTTCGCGGCCATGAGAGGCCTGTTGGTTTAACGTTTGACAGCTCCACTATGTGTAGTATAGTGCTGTAACATTTGTGCAAGTGTTAAGGAATGCACAGTTTGTAAATTAGTTCTTTCTGGAAGTTATTGTAATAATGTGAGAGTGGTTTCTTAATTCTGTCAGTAGTTTAGAGAACTGGACATAGCGTTACCCTTGTCTCTACTCATGACTTGCTCCATCATTTGTGAAAAACTAGAATAAGAACCTCGCTGTCTCTGTCACAAGATTTCCATGAGGGTTTCATTTCTTCATGGTGCGGTTCCTCAAATTGGTTCAGTCTCCTTCTTGGCTCCAGACTTCTTATTTGCAGGTAATCGTCTTACCCCGCTCTTATCTCTTTCATTAATTTCTAGTTACGGTTTTAATACAATGAATACAACTCTTAACTATCGAATTCGGTCTTGTTCTTGCAGGTTAAAGTCCCGGCTTCATACTTGAAGGAAAACTCTCTAGCGTTGGTTATTTTCATGGCCATAATGGGTCAGCCCCGGTTTTTCGTGGCATCTCCCTGCTTGCAAAAGTTTATTGGAAGGAGTTTATAGTTGAAGGGAAGCATGGCTTCAGTTCCTTCAATGTTTTAAATGCTTAGTTTTTGTTATTACTCACTTTTTGTTTATGAAAAACCCTTGCATGTTGCTGGGTAGCTCCGACTCTTATGCCGTGACTTGTATGTAGTTTCTTTGGTTATGTAAAAGAGATTTCAGCCTTACGGCTTGATAATATCATACTTTGGTTTTTAAGATAAAAAAGGTTTTTCCTGTACTCATGGTTTTTAAATGACTCCTCTTTCGATTACTCTAGTTTTCTCTAATCGATCTTTTAAATGATAATATTGTGATTAGGGTTTTCTTATTCATTTGTGAGTTAAGTAATTTATTGTTAATGATAAACATTTATAAGTGAAATAGTTTTAATATGAAGACTATGGAACAAACATAATGTAAAATTTATAAATTTTATACTTATGAGTCCAGGAATATATTAGTTAGGGTTTAATGGAAAAAACCCTTGGGCTAAATGTATTCTTAAATAAATTATTATTTGGGCACTGTTTCTTGTTTGCTTCAGTTTCGCTATTACAGGTGTACTGTTGTTTCATTATCCTATTAATGAAGTATTTATTTTAAGAAAGTTTATAAATACATTTTAAAGTTTAAGGATATGGCTGTAGCGAGTCTAATGCACAATTTATAGTTTCCTTGTTATTTTTAAATCTTAGTTAGAAATGCAACTCGATGTAGATTAACTTTATTTGAATAGATTAGTCGAAAGGGTTTCGACCCTGAGTTTTTCATAGGTAATAATGTGTGTGGTTTTTAAATTTTTTAAAAGCACAAATAAATATAATTCTTAGTTATTTCGTTTAATACTTATAAATACATTTATTTTTATTTATTACTTTGTGATTTATAATTATTTGGAGCTCCGTAGAGAAAAGGTTATTAACTCTGAACTCTGTTTATTTTACATAAGTAAGGGTTTATAAGTGAAACCCTAATCTGGCTTTTTATAAGTAATATTTTGAGATTAAGTTAATATTTCTAGTATTGTTTAGTTATTAACTTGTACATATATGTTCTCATCTATTAGTTATTATCTCCTATAAAGTTATATTTCTTAACAGTATACTAATACTGTGGTACCAGTATATAATACTATTTCTTTCACATGTATTTTCATCTACATAGACTTAATGAAAATAGTAATAAAAACAAACTACAACACTGCTTTCTCATTTCATTTTAAACATTAAAATACAGTCTATTTTCATTTACATACAGATGCAGGATCATATTTACTATTCTCATTCCATTACAAAAATTATTTCATTTACCTTAAACAATCTAGTTGTGCTAGAGCACGGCCTATAACCACGTGTGGAAAAACACAGCTTAGAAATTTAATTCCTTTCTATTTCATTATTTTCCTAAATCATTTTCATTTCCATAAACAATCCAATAAGAATACTAAATCTAACATTTCACAAAATGAGAACTATTATCATTCATGTAGAAGATGAACTAAGATTTATTTAACTAAGATAGTAAAATAAAATAACATAGAACCTGTTGAGGACAAGATGACAACAGCTTTAGGAGGCTGTGCCTCCCTACCAATCTCCTGGATAGCGCTCAAACAATGCTTCCTCAGGACCCCCAAGCCTGTTCCTGGTCTTCTTGGCTATGAACTGGATGGAGTATGCAACTGTAGAACCCTCTGTCACCTGACTAGTTCAATACCTCAGTAACAACAATTTGCTCTCAGCAGTATGATCTTTAGCTTAAAAGCTGCAACAAGATCAATCAGTAGTTATCCCCTCAAACACTTTCCACTTTCCCTTCCATTGAATTTATCTGAAGTAAATTCATTCACTCTGAATGATTACTTCTCTGGAATGAGCAGCCTCAGCTCTCTTGAATGAGAATTTTTATAAAGATGCCTAGGTCTTCTAGGTCAGTTTTCATTGATTGAGCCACTTTCTCTGATTCCACTTTCTTGGGGAATCATAACCACAAATATAGGGAGGTTTCAACCTGCAACAGTTGGAAGTGGTTTGAGGATGTTGCCACATGTCAGTTTGCTCTCCACCCAGTCTGTTCCACCAATTTGACCAGTAAACACTCTTTTAACAGCTCTCCTAAGTTGTTGTCTCCTCATTTATTTATTTATAAATAAAATATTCTGAATTTACATTAAATATCCTTGACCCCATTGGGTCATCAATTACAACTTAGCATAAAGTTTAACATATTGTTCCTCAAATAATATAAAATTGTTTTTTTGCAAAATTGGGGCATGTGACAAGTTCTTATGCAAGACAACCACGTGGTATTCTATGAATCAAGAAAGTTGAAGGAGAATGAGAATAACTATGCTAGTCATGATTTAGAACGCGCAACCATAGTACATTCTCTAAGGATGTGGAGGAATTACTTAATGGGAAGAAAATTTGAGGTAAGGACGAACCGTTATGGTCTGAAATACTTGTTTGATCAACCAAATTTAAATTCTAGGAAAGCTATATGGTTGGAATTTTTGTGTGAATTTGATTTTGAAATCAAACATATAAAAGGAAAAGAAAACAAGGTGGCTAATGCACTCAACAGAAAGGTACATGAAATGTATGTGGCATGTCTTAGTACTTGTCGACCAGATTTGAGGAAACATATTATTGATCACATTATTGAGGATGAAGTGTACATGCAGATAAAGAACAAGTTGCGACAGGAAAAACTTGAAAGGAAGTACGAAGGGTATCGATTGGAAGGAGATGAAATTCTTACCTATAAGAATAGATTTACATTCCAAATGTGGCATACTTGAGGAAGATTGTTATGGATTAAATCCATCAAGCTCCATATTCTGGTCACCCAAGATATCAGAAAAGAATTTCTATAGCTAGAATGCAATATTTTTAGTTGAGAATGAAAAGGACATTGCTGAGTATATTTCTAAGTGCATGAAATGTCATGAGGTGAAAGTTGAGCATCAACACTCAGCAGGTTTGTTGCAACCTTTTCCAATCCCAAAATGGAAATGGGAAGTCATTTCCATGGATTTTATTACAGGATTTCCAATGAATATGAGACAACATGATTCCATCATGGTTGTGGTGGATAAGTTAACAAAGGAATCACATTTTATACCGGTCAAGGCCACATATAAAGTCGATTCCATTACAAATATTTTCATGAAGGAAATTTCCAGATTACATGGATTTCCGAAGGAAATAACTTCTGACATGGATACCAAGTTTAATTCAAATTTTTGGAAGGTTCTTTTTGCAGATTTGGGTACAAAGATAGAATTTAGCACCGCCTACCATCCTCAAACTGATGGACAAACAAAGAGAGTAAATCAGGAGATTGAAGAAATGCTTCACATGTATGTAATGGGCAACCCATCAAAGTGGGAGGATTATTTACACTTGGTAGAGTTTGCATATAATAATGGGCAACAAGCATCACTAGAAATGAGTCCATATGAGGCTTTATATGGAAGAAGATGTAAGACACTAGTGACTTGAGATAATCCAGTGAATAGAGTTGTTCTTGGTCTAGAATTTCTTAAGGAAATGGAACAAGAGGTTGCAAAGATTAGGAAAAACTTGAAAGAAGCCCAAGATAGATAGAAGAGATATGCACATAAGCATAGAATCCATAGAGATTTTAGTGTTGGGGATCATGTTTATCTTAGAGTGAGGTCAAGGAAGAGTTCCTTGAAGCTTGGGAGTTGTGCCAAGCTATCACCTAGATATTCTGGGCCATTTGAAGTGCTTGAAGAATAGGGCCAGTTTCATATAGACTTGCAATGCCTACTAGCACCAGAGCTTATAATGTTTTTCATGTATCTTTTCTTAAGAAATATGTACATGATACTAACCATGTGATTAATTGGGATGTGATCCAGGTGGAACCCGAGGGAGAGTTCCAAACCAAGCCATTGTACATCCTAGACAGGAAGGTAACAGTGCTCCGGAACCGAGCCGTTGGAAAGGTAAATGTGTAATGGAAGCACTACGGTCCCGATGAGGCTACATGGGAGCTCAAGGATGCCATGAGAGTGGCACATCCATTTTTGTTCAATTTTGAAGAGCACTGAGGACACTACTAAATTAAGGGGGAGGGGAATGTAATATTCTAATTTTGGCCCCATTGAATTAAAATTGTACATGATGTAGATATTGTTATTAAATCATCGGGAGGAGCTTAAGGACAAGGCCCCACCATCAATTTAGCATTGTATCTATCGGTAAGTAAAACAAATACCTATGGATCTTGTTCTATCCATACACAGTATAAATTGAGACATAATGTAAATATGCAATTTAATAAAATACCCACAACTAGCTATGCAATTCAACGAGATATGGGTCCATGATTTTCACAAGTAGTAGGGAGGGAAATTATTCAAACCCTTGAACCAATAGGGTTAAGAAAAATGTCAATGGGAGGACCTATAAACCATCAACTACCCATTTTTTCATATGCACTCAATCATTTTAATATTCCAAGAGTTGGTTGAGGTAGTTAATGCCGTGGGAAGGGAGGGGTATAACAATTGATTTCGTGTATGGTAAATTCGTGAAGTATGGGGACCCATATTCTTAGTTATGGGAAAATTAAACACCCACGAAATGTGTGCCGGAGTTCATTCATTTTTCATTATTCATCGAGAACGATTTTTCATTCTTCTCACGCAACAAGATCTAACAGAGGGCATTCGCTTCATGTCCTTCTGGTTGTTCCTTCATCCTCCCTTGGCTAACAAATTGATTCTGTATTGCACCGTGTGAGTGATAATTATGAGCAGAAGAGGCCCAGAATTGGCTTGATAAACCTAGTGAAGAGAAGAACCTCAAAAAAAGACTAAGAGAGGATGGCTACTCTTCTATGCACACTTGTGAGAACACTGGAAGGGAGGGCATGGATTGAGGGACTGTGTAGTAGAAAAGGAAATACTTACTTGTGTTGGGTGTGTAGGTATTGTTGATACCAATATATGATAGATCTTGCAGAGGTATCCATAGCTCTATGGTTGAGCTCACTAGCTTAGTGATTCTTCCCCTCCACTGCCACAATCCCATAAAGATTTTATTCATATTAAACACCGTGTTTCGTTGTTATGTGTATCCTTGTTTTGGTATGAACTGTTAGTAAGAGTTACTAGTGGAAGAGGACTAGAATTAGCTTGATAAACCTACTGAAGAGAGGAACCTGAAGAAAAGATCAAGGTAGGTTGGATAATCTTCTATGCACACTCAGGAGAACACTGGAAGGGAAGGTATGGCTTGCGGGAATGTGTAACAATGAAAAGGATACTTCCTTGTGTTAGGTGTGTAGGTATTATGGAGGGTCGAGATAGATAGATCTTGTGTAGGTGTCCATAGCTCTGTGGTTGAGCTCACTAGCTTAGCAATTCTTCTCTTCCACTTCCTTAGCAACCTCATAAACCCAACTGTAGGTTGGATTGGCTGAACCCTGGTATGTATTTGGATATATGTGAACCAGCTACCTTAAAATATTGATAAAACCAGTTGTAGATTAGCTTAGCTGAACCTTGGTGTGTATCTGGATGTGTATGAGTCCACTTCCTAGAATCCTGATAAACCCAACTATGGATTGGATCGGCTGAACTTTAATGTGTATTTGGCTATGTGTGAGCATGTTGTTCCCATTTTCCTTGTGGAAATCATGCCCATCTCGGGGGTGTAAGTTGTGCTGAGATATTGATGAGCACAACTGGCCTATGGTTGGGTGGAACCTTGCAGTGACATAGCTAGTTGTGGGCAAACTCATTTTCAATATAAGTATTCTCTTATTTATTCTACAATGTATTAGTTTAAGAATTATTATGAATGTATTTAATGCTTGTTATAATTTCAAGTAGAGTTTACTTCTATTATATTTTCCTGCCTTATATGCATCTGCATATGTATTTTATCTCCAAATCATTTTGCATAGGTTCATGGGGATATCTTCCCATTTATAGCATTAAAATGAAACTATCTTAAGTGTTTTCGCACTTGAGATTCTGCCCATGGAATGCGGAAAGTGGAAGGAGGAAAGCGTAAAAAGAAACGGAAAATATAAGGTAAAAGTGGTTTTCCACACCTTGGAGTCCACTCAGAGAATGCAGAAAGAAGAAGACAGAAGGCAGAAAAAGAAACAAAAAATATTAGGTCAAAGTCGTATTCCGCACTCTTGAATCTGCCTTGCGGAATGCAAAAGGTGGAAGGAAAAAGGTGGAAAGAGGAACTAAAAGTATAGAGTAATATGGGGATTCGTCAACCCTGAGTCCAACCTGTGGAATGCAAAATATGGAAGGTGGAAGGAGAAAGGAAGAAAGTAAGAAAGGAAAATAGAATGTAACACGGGATTTTGAATTTTGGAATCTACCCTGCAGAAAGGTCTTGTTCAGTACTGAAAGGTATTTTCTAGATGTGGAAAGGATCTAATAGATGTGAAATGACTGTACAGAAGCAATTCAGCCTAAGAAGGAGTGATTTAGGAGGATACATGACCCATGAATTGTATGAAAAAAAATCTTTTTTATATTCTTTTAGTCAATTTGTATGGGGATGTTACACCCCGTACCACTAACACCCCTCCCCTTCTAGTCTCTCTCACTCCCCAACTCATCCAACTACACCTAACCCACATGTCCCTATCTATTCCCAAACCCTCTCTCTCTGTCACACACACACACAGACACACACACATATCCCTATTCCCCCCCTTACCACTAACCCCCCCTCCACCCTAACTCTTTCAAACCCCTTCTCCTCTCTCTCTCACTAACCAAATTGTATTACCCCGATTTTGACCCATCGTATTGAAATTGTACATGATGTATATATTATATTTAAATCATGGAGAGGAAATCAAGTCCAAGGCCCTGCCATTAATTTGGTATTTTATGTATTGACGATCTAGGTTGATGCCAATGGTTCTTGTGTTGGTCAAGAACAATATATTTTTGAGATCATGTAAATATGAAATTCAATAAAATACCACAACTAGCTATGTGCTGCAACAAAAAATATGGGGGCATGATTTCACAAGAATAGTGAGGGGGATTTATCCAAACCTTGATGCAATAGGCTTAGACCATATGTCGATGAGAGAATCCATGAGCTCTCATTTACCCTTTTCGTCATCTATCCTAAATCATTCAATTCCTCCATTTCCCCATTCCATTCTATTCTGGGGATTAACGATCAAGAGTCGTGGAATAGTTTTGTTCAGTCGTGTTACCCTCATTCATGTAGAGAGTGTTTTCTTCATTTACAAAGGGATTCGATGGATTATTCTCGATCCTGAGTCATGGAGCATTATTTTTCAGCTGTGTTCCCTTATCCCGCAGATGCGGTGAGAGATAGCATAGTATTGCTACACGTTCCTGTCATATGTTTCATGTCTTGCAGTGTATCTCTTCACATATCCTTTGCTGGAACCATGGTTTTTGTGTTACGGTGTTTCTCCATGTTATAGAGTGGTATGGAACCCTGGTCTCTTGTGTACAAGTGAAACCCTATTTTATTCTGAACTACAAATTGGTATGAAACCTTGGTTATTTTTGTTATGGAGTGGAGCCCTATGTTGTTGTGTTACTATGTGGTTTGTTGTTATGTGTGCCCTGATTTGGGTTTGAACTGTATGCAATACTTAGTAGTGGAAGAGACGTCGAATTGGCTTGATAAACCTAGTGAAGAGAGGAACCTCACAAAAAGAGAAGAGTGGCTGGTGAATCTTCTATGCACATCCTGAAGTGCACTAGAAGGGAAGGTATAGCCCAAGGAACTACATAGCAGAGAAGGGGATACTTCCTTGTCTTGGTTGTGTAGGTATTGTGGATTCCAAGACAAATAGATCTTTTGGTGGTGTCCCTATCTCTGTGAATGAGCCACTAGCTTAGCCATTCTACCTTTCCACTGACTTAGTAACCTGATAAACCCAAAGGTAGATTGGATTGGATGAAATCCTGATAAACCAAATAGTATATTGGCTTGGCTGACATCTTGATAAACCCAATGGTATATTGGCTTGGCTGAGAATCATGATAAACCTGATTGTATATTGGCTTGGTTGATCAGCTTGATAAAACCAATGGTGTGTTGGATTGGATGTGTATTGATGTGCATTTTTCAATGTGTGGTCCTTGGTTGGACAACCTGATAAACCCAAATGTTAGCCGACTTCGCTCAGTATATTGATAAACCCAACAGTGTATTGGCTTGTTTTGTTGTAGCCTGATAAACCCAATTGTGTATTGGATTGGCTAGACAATCTGATAAAACAATTGTAGGTTGGCTTGACTGTGCTTGATATGTTCTAGCTATATGTGAGACTGTTGTTCCCTAGTTCCTCATGGAAATCATGCCCAGCTTAGGGGTGGAAGTTGTGTTGAGAGATTGATGAACACAGTTACTGGCCTATAGTTGGGTGCAACATTGCAGCGCCATAGCTAGTTGTGGGACAACTTCATCTTCAAGATAAGTATTCTCCGTTGTATTATTTCTGAAATGTATTTGCTTATGAATGTATTGATTATGTTGAAAGATTATTAAATATTTAAGTAGAGTTTACTGTTGTTAAATGTCCCTGCATTTTGCATATGTATATGCCTTGTATTTTACATTGCATATTTCTTATGATCATGGAGGTTAGATATCTTATTAAAGAGTCAAAATGTTGCTATCTTAAGAAAAAATGTGTTTTTTCTCCTTCTAGAATCCGTTTGCAGAAGGCAGAAGTTGGAATTCAGAAGCAGGAAAAAATAGGAAAAACATAAGGAAAAAGTTGGATTTCCACACCTCGAGCCCGTTGCAAGAGGCAGAAGTCAGAAGCAGGAAATCGATAGAAGAAAAAAAGGTTAAGGAAAAATTTGGTTTTCCGCATCTTGAAGTCGACACATGGAAAGAGGAAGTTGAGAAGTCAAAATGCAGGAAATCGAAAAGTGAGAAAGTCATTTCATGGATTTTCACATCCCGAAGTCGACCTGTGGAAAGCGGAAAGTCGAAACTCAGAAAGAGGAAAGTGAATGAGTAAGTTATTGTATCTCGGTATTTCTGAAAGTCCAAAGCCCGAATTTGGAAAGTCAAAAGTTGGAAAGTGAAAAAGTGGCAAGTGAGTATGACGCATTTCAGGATTTCCGCTACCTGAAGTAAGGAGGTCAGAAGTTGAAAAGCAGAAAAGTGGAAAGTGAGCATACCGCATTTCAAGATTTCCGCTACCCGAAGTCGAAAATAAGAAGTTGGGAAGTCGAAAGTTAGAAAGTGAAAAAGTGGCAAGTAAGCATACTACATTACATGATTCTTGCTACCATAAGTCCGAAATAAGAAGCCAGAAGGAGGAAGTCAGAAATGTCAGTTTCAATGCAGAAACAACTTTTCTGGTTGTAGAGTGGATTATTCTATTTGCAGAACAGCTGTTACAATGGTGTTTATGCTTAAGCATGTATGTTAAAGGATGAACATGACCAATGACTATGTTTAAGGATAAAAGTTAATAAATTTTAAATTATTACGCATATTAGTCAGGTGTATGGGCATTAGGTACATGTACACAATGTATGAGAGCGAGCGGTAAAGTCGTGTCCCTCCCTTATGAGCCAAAGTGGAGGGGAGGGTATGTGACACTGTGGTATCAAAGCTATTGGTTACAACATTGGGCCTATATGGGCCAAGTGAATAGTTTTCATAGCTATTGGTTGTAACATTGGTCCTAAATGGGCTAAGTTGAATATTTTTGCAGAGAGAAAACTACAGTGAACAGTTGGTAAGTGGTTTTTAAATTCTGAAACTGTCACGCAGCTAACAATGGTGTTTATTAACACATTTTGCAGGGTCATAGTACATATTGGAAAATCTGGTTTTGGCCCAGCCATGAGAATCAATAGCATGAATGATGCGCACGGTCCCTATGAGCTCGAGGCAGATGCTATGGAGAAAACATTCGAGTTGGAAATGCTGAAACAGAATCCAATGGAATGTGATATCAAGACACTCCCCCAGAAATTGTAGACACCATGAGAATCCTAAGGGTGGGATTGAAAATTTGCAGAGAAGACAATGAGAAAATAATAAAAGCTTAGGAATAGTAGAATTACTTGAATGCAGCCATCTTGTAGAGTTTGATAGACATCCAAAGGCAGATGAACTCTGGGCATAGGGTAGTAAATCCAGAAGGAAGTAGGAGCAATTCTAGAAGAAGAAAAATGTATTCTAGTGGATCATATGACTTTGAAGGATCCATTGGGGGTTCAATATCTTAATCTCACAGGAATAAGAGAAAGAGGCATTACCAGAACAGTTCACATGATGAATTTAAGAAGGCAAGGCCTCCTACCTTTAATGGTGAGTTAAAATATGCTCAAGAAGCTGAAGGTTGGCTTCTTGGGATGAGAAAATATTTCCAAGTCCAATACTACTTGGGAAATATGAAGGCAAGGATAGCCATCTTCAATCTATATGGTGGGAGAACCTCAGGAAAGTGAAGAGGATCAATGACAAAAAGATCGTGTGGAAACCATTAAAGAAGTATTTAAAGAAGAATTACCTCTCTGATAGGTACTATGATGATAAGATCAAAGAATTCCATGAGCTGAAACTGGGAGAACTGACCATGGAAGAATATGCAAACAAATTCTTGGATTTGTTTAGGTAAGTTAGGTATATCAGGGATGATAAATTGAAAATTTAGCATTTTGTAAGTGGACTACCTCAGTCCTATAAATATAGGATTGAGTTTGATGAACCTTGAACTCTAGAAGAGGAAATAAGGAAATCCAAGTATTGATATGATCAGAATAAAAGAAAACCCGGTTCCCATAATGCATTGAAGGACAAAAAGAATGAAAAGTTTGACCAAAGGAAGAAAGGTTTCAAACCTTTTAACTTCTGAAATCATCAAAGGCAGACATCAGAAACTGTGACTAAGCCATAAAAAGTGATACGCGAAAATCCAAGAGATCGAATGGATCCCTTAGAACCACTCCAATGTTGGGGATGTGGAGGAAACCATATAGGTAGGAACTCTCCACATGAGAATGGGTACGGTAAGGAAATCTCACAACATTGAAGGAGGTGAAATGATGGGTCAAATAACAAGGATCGTCCGTAGAATTTTTGCAGCCCTAGAGGACCTCTAGGAAGATCATTAATCAAGTATGGTGGAAGTTGAAGGTGGAACTCGAGGGAGAGTTTCAAACCAAGCCATTGCGCATCCTCGACATGAAGGTCATAGTTCTTTAGAATCGATCCACTGGACATTTAAAGGTGCAGTGGAAGCACTACGGTCCTGATGAGACTACATGGGAGCTGGAGGATTCCATGTGATTGGAACACCCATTTTTCCTCAATTTTCTAGAGAACTGAGGACAGTGTTAATGTAAGTAGGAGGGGAATGTAATACCTCGGTTTTGACCCCATGGTATAATAATTGTACAATATCTATATATTGTATTTAAATCATGGTGAGGAGCTCAAGCACAAGGCCTTGCCATTGATTTGGTGTTTTATGTATCAGAGATCAAGGTTGATGCCAATGGTTCTCGTGCTGGTTAGGCACAATATATTTTTGATATCATCTAAATATGCAATTTAATAAAATACCACAACTAGCTATGCATTGTAACGAAAGAGATGGGGGCATGAATTCACAAGGAATAAGGAGGGAGATTTATCCAAAACCTTGAGACAATAGGGTGAGACTAGATTTCATTGAGATAACCCATGAGCTCTCATAAACCCATTTTTTCCTCTATCCTAAATCATTCAATTCTTCAATTTATCCATTCCATTCTATTCCGAGGATTCATGATCCGAAGTCATGGAATGATTTTGTTCAGGTATGTTACCGTCATTCACGCAAAGAGTGTTTTCCTCATTCACGCAAGGATTTGATGGATTATTCCTGATCCTAAGTCATGGAGCATTGTTGTTCAGTTGCATTCCATCATCTCACATATGCAACGAGATCTAGCAGAGTATTGCTACTCGTTCCTAGCATCTGTTTTGCGTCATGCAGTGTACCTATTCACCTATCCTTTGTTTGAATGCTGGTTGTTGTGTTACAATGTTTCTTTGTGTTACAGAGTGGTATGGAACATTGGTCTCTTGTGTAAAAGTGAAACCCTATTTTCTTTTGAACTACAGAGTGGTATGAAACCTTGGTTGTTTGTGTTACAGAGTGGAGCCATGTGTTGCCATGTTACCTTGTGGTTTTCTCTTATGTGTGCCCTTGTTTGGGTCAGAACTGTATGCAAGACTTAGGAGTGGAAGATACGATGAATTGGATTGATAAACATAATGAGAAAAGTACCTCACAAAAAGATAAGATTGGATGGTGAATCTGTTATGCACATCCTGAAGAGCACTAGAAGGAAAGGTATAGCCCAAGGCACTGTGTAGCAGAGAAGGGGATACTTCCTCGTGTTGGGTGTGTAGGTATTATCGATGCCAGACTAGATAGATATTATGGAGGTGTTCCTCGAGAAAGAGGAAGGTCAGAAGTTGGAAAGAAGGAAACCAAAAGGTAAGACATTCATTTTGTGTATTTTTGCATCCCGAATTCAGCCCGCAGAAAGCAGAAAGTCGAAAGTCGTAAAGTGAAAAGTGAACAAGTAAGGTATTGTATATCAGGATTTCAAAAGTCTGAATCCTAAAGCCCGAATTTGGAAAGTCAAAATTTAAGTGGAATAGTGATAAGTGAGTATATCGTATTTCAGGATTTTCGCTACCCGAAGTCAAAAATCGAAAGTCGGAAAGCGGAAAAGTGGCAAGTGAGTATACCGCATTTCAGGATTTCCGCTACTAGAATTCGTAAATCAGAAGTTAGGAAGTCAGAATTTGAAAAGTGGAAAAGTGGAAAGTGAGCATACCACATTGTAGGATTCCCGCTACTAGAAGTCAGAAACCAGAAGCTGGAAGTGGAAGTTAAAAAACTCATGTTTAGCGCAAAAATGACTTTTCTAGTTGTACAATGGATTTTTCCTTTGCAAAACAAATTTTACAGTGGTGTTTATTCTTAAGCATGAATGTTAAAGGATGAACATGACCCATGAATGTGTTTAAGGAGAAACAACTAATAAATTTTAAATTATTACGCATATCATTCAGGTGTATGGGCATTGGGTATTGTTGTAGCTACGACAGATCCCATGTTTTATCTAAAACATTGGAGCCCCAATTTTTATATGCAAAAGGTGATGCTTGAGTTCCTTAAGTCATTTCAGGATTTCCATGTTGTTTATCATAATTTCTAGGTCTTTGTCATGATTTGATTTAGTTAACATTTTGAAACCATCATGCATTTTTGTGTGTTTTTGTCAGTGGTGGAAAGAACTGATTTTTTCCAAAAGTGTGTATTTCCCACAACCTGCAATGCGGATTGCAGGAGCTTAGTTTGCACTTGAAAATTTCTGATCCAAAAAATGTCACCTGCAAATTGTGGATTGCAGAGAAGTCATTCTTTTTTGTGTTGTTTTCATCCCACAACTGGCAGCTCGCAATTGCGGATTGCGGATTGCAGATACTTTTTGTTTTATTTCGTTTGAAGTTGCATTTTTGCATTATGCAACTGGCATTGTAGATTGTGTATTGTGGAAGGCACATTATTTTAATTTTACTTATCTTTTTTCTATTCGTTTGAGCTGATTTTTAGCATTTCAGTTGGTTCCATAATTTTGGTGATTAACTTAACGTCTTGTCTTTCACATTCCCCACCTAGATTTGGTCTTTGCTACACAAACTGATTATTCAGGATTATGGGTGGTTGTTACCTTCATTTTTGGATTTTGATTGGTCTTATGGTTTCTTCTCTCATGATTTTGGTATTGCATTAGTTCAATATTTAACCTTGATGGAGTTTTATTTTCACTTTTGCATGCCTAGATTCATAATGTAAATATTTTAAATAATTTCAGTCTTTCGGTTTATTTGCTTATGTTAATATTTTTAAAGTTTGGATTAAGTTTATTGAGATATTTTAAATATTCATGGTCATGCTTTGACTTTCATTAATTTAATTTGTGTAAATCCATATATTAAATTTATACACAATTTGATGTTATGAAAATGAGAAGAACACATGATTAAGTTTGATTGAATTCAAATTTCCCTAATTTCTATGAGACTTGGTTTTGTGATTATTTGAAAATTAGTAGGTTTAAAATTCAACATTCACGAATGTGAAATTAGTTTTATGATGGATAATTCTTTTATTTTCAATAAACTGATTTGATTTTGAAAATATAATTTCTATTTTTTCATTTTACAATTAGATTTTTCTGTTATTATTTTGCAAAATGAAATAATATTATTCTTTTCTTAGTATTCTATTCTTGGAAATTGACTATGTTAGAAACATATTTATGTAATTTATTAACTGTCTTATATAATGAGAGTAATTCCTTCCTTATATACGATAACTTGTTTTAAACATTTATTTTCTTAAGAATTAACTAGTAAGTAGTTTTTTTTACTTCTAGGTTTAGGGTTTTCGATGTTGAATTTTCTTTCACTTTGTAATATTTCTAGATTTTTAATCTTTTCTCTATTATTGTTTTATTTTAATCTACTTCATACAAACTTAAAGAAAATTAAAGAAAATTCATTTTTTCAAAGCTTTCCAATCATTTTTATGTGTTTGCGAAACCTTTAATTTTGTTAAATTTTAACCTTTCCGCAATTCCTTCTTACAACCCACAATTTTGTGGATTGTAGAAGGTAAAATTTTCATATTTTTAACAAAGCATTCATGCAACCCATAACCTGCATTGTGGGAGGCGGATTGCAGAAATCACCTTTTTACATTTTCATTCCTGCATTTTTATGGACCCTAAGTTTATGTTACATTATATTTTAATTTGATTTTGGGTCCATAAATTTTGGTAATTTCATTTTTCACTTAGGGGTTTAATTTTATTTTGATCTTTGATTTTTCCAATTTTTTTTTGTTTAAATGATTTATTTTTTTAAATTCAAATTTTCCTTCTCGACATGTGATTTTCGATTTTGTTGGGAATATTGATTTTGGATTTTTTGTTTAGTTTTATTCATTTGGAAAATAATCAACATGGATAAGAGATTTAATTTTTAAAATCAATGGTCACGATTCACTCAACCATAAAATCAACGGCTGCAGAGGCTTAACTCCCAATAGCAATATCTTGAGGTTTATGAATCTAAATAAAGCCCGAGATAGCTGGTTGGAAAGATGGAAGGATGAGGAATGATTTGAGAAGATTATTTTTTCCATTTGAATAGAAAACACCCTAGAAATATCCATGAATAGTCAATTTCGGATTTGCATAATATTTGTTCATTTTCATTATTTTTGATTTGTAAATGAATTGTATTTGTTTTAGATTTCTTTCATTAGATTTGGAATCATATTTTAATTTCTCTTTTGAATTGAACAGGTGTAGATTTGGGTTTTGAGGAATTAAATTGAACAATTTATATCTCAACTTCGAAGTGATCAAAACGTGCCAAGTGAAAAGGAGTGATCTTTGGACGTGATTTCTAGAGTGATGGAGGTGAATCTAGAAAATCCGAGAAATGGGTTTTGTGCAGAAGATTCCCAATTAGTTTGTACATGAGAATAATCTGAATAAAGTTCTTCATTTAAGAGATCCAACTGGTTTTTCAAAACTAAATTTCCCAGATTTTTCTCATGCATGGATCTGGTAGATGAAACAACTCATCTAGTTAGCTCAGCTATTGAGGGAATGGATCTTATCTTTTCCTATAATTTTCACTGTAAAAATACTTACCTTCTATGAGGGAAGGGGGCGAGGGAAAGCTCTCGATAGAGATGGAAACTATTTCTCTTTCAAAGCTTTGTAATTTTATGACTTTCAATTGTTTGAAGATAGAGAATAGGAGACACTACTGCCAAGGATATAATTGTCAAGGAAGGACTGGAGAAATAGTGTTTCACTTGAAATCATGTAATTTTTTGCAAGACAATGAATCAAAGTTAGTTTCTTTCGGCATATTCTATGGGTAAATTATAAAATTTCTTTAATGATGTCCAATTTCTTCACGTTAATTATCAGTGAATACTGTTGATTTTGCAATCAATCATTAACGCATTTGATCTATGATTTGGATTTCTCTTAATTCATGAGTCTTTGTGTACTTATATTTTAATTAAATTATTTGATTAAAATATTCATCTATTTCTGCAAATGATTCACAGAAACTATTAAATCAATAATTCATGTTAATTTTTCAATTAACGTAAGATTTACAAGGTAATCTTGGAAATGCTTAATCTTTAAATTATTATCACTAATTTTAATTACTTGGTTACATTTGAAGTAATAAGTTAAATAATTTAGTTTTTCATTTCTGTTAAGTTGATGAATAGCTTATTTGAATTCGAACCAAGTTACCTTGCACACGATGAATATACTTCTTTTAGATTAGATCTAACTTAGCTTAGATTTCCTTCTGGGTAGATCTGTTGTTTTGGAGACATAAAATATCTTGTTTTCCTTCATAGGAAGATTGATCCTTTTGGATAAAAAATCACCAACTCAAAGAGTGCCAACAGAGGCCAAATATCCATGGGTGTTAACCACACCAAACAGTTCGAGGATAGGATAATACTTGCATAGGATTATCTAAATCCTTTAGCTGGGTTTTCATCCCCTGTTGTTTTCCTTGGACACCTTTTCAGCACCTACTTAACCGAGGAATCAACAAATGGTGCTAGAAGGAGGGCCATTAGACATGTAAGGACATTTGAGCTACCTTAATCATATTATCTTAAAATGGATCCAGCCTGAAAATATGTATATAGTTCCTTTTCTGCTCATGGATCTGTATTGAGCTATTTTCTAGGAAAATTAGTTTTCATATTCAAATAGATTTGTTGAAGCAACTGATATAAGTAAAATTCAATGGTGAGGGAGAAAATTTAGCACAAGAACATGTTCTTCAATTTACCTATAATTGTTTTGATAACAAAATTCTGGATCTAGATTTTTTTTGCAGATTGTTAGCCTTCGCATTCGAAGGACGAGTCAAAGAGCGGTTTGTAACCTTACCTTTTTCCTCTGTCCATTCTTTTGAAAAATTTGTAGATATTTTTACGCTTTCTTTTGGACATTATGACTTTGTTATATTATGTGATGAATGGAAGCAACTCACTATAAAAAAGGGTGAATCACTAGAATATCTTGCAATTAGAATTTTTAATCTCTATTGTAGATTTCCTTTAATAGATAGTCCTATGATACATGAATGGTTTAAGCACACTAGTTTTGGTTCGCATGAATCCGATCAATTAGTAGATGATATGTCTGAATTATACATTGATAATCATCCACCTCTTGGTTTAGATTTGCATGAGGAATCCAAGGATTCAAAAATTGTAGAAATGGATTCATTCTCTTTCTTCGATATGTATTATGATCAAAATGGTCATTTGGGTGTTGTGAACGTTGATATGCCCATATCTATCTCACATGAAAATCAATGTTTAACAAATCATGAAGGAGATCATTTTTCTATTGAAGATTCTTCTAAAGTACAATAGAATAGTTCTAATCATAATATTG
>LPNX011058521.1:149183-166707 GCA_001517045.1 Pseudotsuga menziesii | reverse complement strand
TTCAGAATTCTTCCTTTTATGATTCATCATACAATGAAGAAACATTTTCTTCTTACAATCATTTGCTTGATGGAGAATATTCTTACCAGGATGTTAATGATACTAGATTTATACTTTTAACATCACATATATTTAACTCTTCCCAAGTAAATAACCAAAGGAAATTTGATCTCTTTGAGAATTTCCAATTTAATCAACCAATTTATGATGACTTTTACGATAATGAGTTAGAACAAATTGGATGTGATTTTGCTGATCTTATTCAAGAAAATGTTCCTAAGGAGATAATTGTTCAAGAAGAAGCTTTGTATTCTTATAATACTAATGTTAATTTTCTTTCAAATAATCCATTTCATTGCATAAATCTTTCGAACTCTTTATGTCATTCTTTTTATTTTCATTGTACATACTTTGATTGGGTTGTCGATTGGCTTGAGAAATATTTCTTAGCATGATTTCATCATTATGGTAAAACTCTATTTTCCTTATTTGTATATAAATATGGTAAGGTTCCATTCTCTTTATTTGTACATAAATTTCGTCTTATTTTCATTAATGCATTCTTTTTTCATTTTTATTTGCAAGCATTCATATCATGCTTTCTGCTTATTTACTTCTTCTTTTTGCAGGATTCCATATGCTTTCATGGTTGCATTGGAAATTCGATTATACTTAGTTTTTTTATTTATAATAGTGTAGGAGTAGGTGTAGTTTATTTATTTATAATAGTGTAGGAGTAGGTGTAGAATAAATTAGTTTTATCATTTATTTAATATCTTATATTACTCTTTGGTTTTCTTCAATAAAATATTTGCAACAACAAGCCAAATTGCAAGTTGGAAATGGCGCTTCTCTAGATGCATTCAGGGAAGTATTTTATTCTCTTCAAATTTATATTATTTATACCCTCGCTAATTATTTTATTGGTTCAAAGAATTCATGCTCGATTTATGTCTTTAGTTTTAAATTATAATGGTATTTTCATGAAATGTTTTGAATTAATACTTTCCCAAGTTTTAAGAGAAAGAATATTTTGAGAGGAGGCAACGTATTAAAAATTAGAACATCTTCTTTTGTGGATATCCACTTAAAAGGGAGGTTTTACATATTTTGTTGTTGCAAATTGGACACAATTTAGTTTCATTTATTTTGTACATATTTTTTAATAAATGAGGCCTTATTGTCCTGAACAATTTTATGCAAAGGAACAAATGTTGATCGTAATTCTTCAACTGAAAGGGAATAAATTTATTTTAATATTTTTATTATAATCAATTTAATTTACAAATTTAACACACTTGAATATATGAATTGATATAGTTATTCTCTTTACAATAACAAATTCCTTCAACTTTACAAATACAACAAACAAATCTCATGAAACAATGTCTTAAGGCTTATTTTTGCAATTATTTTACATTTTAATTTAGGCTTCTTTTGTTTGTAATAAACACCTACTTAAATATGATATCTCGTGATATATTAAAAACAAAATTCTTAATCAGCAATTTTTCTTTTAGTGACTGATATAGTTGTGACATTTCGATTTAATTTTGGTTCCACTTATACATATGTTTGTTTTTTATCATTCTTACATTTTCTTTTCTTACTGGTTTGTTTTGAGTTTTTCATGATTTTTACTTTTAAAATAAAGGAGCTTATCACTCTTTTATAGTCTCAAAGTCTTATCTATTAAGAAATTTTTTTATAAATTTCTTCTCCTAGCTCGAAATCAAATGTTTTGATTAGTTAATTTATGATTGTGAAAAAATAATAATAGACTTTGCTGATAATTCTATTTGAATCTTTCAATAATTATCCTTAGAAATTTATCTTTAACTCAACATGAAAATATTTTGTGCTTATGAGTTTGAATTTAGTTACTTCTAAGGGAATCGGTTTCTGGAAAGAAGTTTCAATCTGTAAACATTAGTAATCTATAGATTCCTTACACCATACTTAATCTTAACGAGTTTCTAAGCATGCTCCCCCATTTACTAGGCTAACTGAAATTGAGATTAGCACATTACACCTAGTTTACACATTTCTTTAAACTTTCTATTCGGGATATAAGCCATTAGGAAAAATGGGTTAAAAGATGTCCCTATCGAGGCTATGGATGCCTGCAAGATGCAGTGGCTCTGTCTGTTGTGTTTGGGATTCCAAATCATAAGTATGATAATATAAATATTTAGGGATCCTTTTCCATCCCACACTCGTAGAGAGTCATTCGATCCTGCTTACCTATTAGTAAATTGAGTCACTGTATAGCTATGTATCTAAATCAGTAAACTGGAACCAGAGCGCTTGGAAGTGGGGTTAAAAGGAATCCCTGTCATGACTATAGATGTCGGCTGGCTGTAGGGTCCTGCCTATGGTATTGGAGTCATTTCTTAATACTATATCTTATATGAATAGCTTGATTTCCTGAGGTTAATTCCTGGTAAAGTTCTTGATTCTTACATCTTATAAATAATTTATTTTGAAAATGAGTTTATCTTTAGAATTTTCTTTGGATAATGGTGGGAATGATTTGGATGTTTTAGAAGTTTTGAATTCTGATCAATACAATATCATTTAGCAATAAATCTATTGATATTATTTGTAATATAACATGTGAAAGTATTTTATTTTGGTTCTTAATTTTAAGTTCAATATTGTAATTTAGAGATAACTAGTTGTTCCCATACAGTCACCATTTGTTGTAGCTACATCAGATCCCATGTTTTATCTAAAACATGGGAGCCCCAATTTTTATATGCAAAAGGTGATGCTTAAGTTCCTTAAGTTATTTTGGGATTTCATGTTGTTTATCGTAATTTATAGGTCTTTGTCGTGATTTGATTTAGTTAACATTTTGAAACATTTGTGAATTTTGTGTGTTTTTGTCAGTTGCGGAAATAACTATTTTTTCCCAAAAGTGTGTATTTCCCGCAACCCGCAATGCAAATTGCGAGAGCTTAGTTTTCACTTGAAACTTTTTGTTTCGCAACCTGCAACCTGTAAATTGCAGATTGTGGAGAAGTCATTATATTTCATGTTGTTTGCATCTCGTAACCCACAGCCCACAATTGCGGATTGCGGACTGCATACACTTTTTATCTGATTTCGTTTGAAGTTGCATTTCTGCAATATGCAACCTGCATTGTGGATTGTGGAATGCACATTATTTTCATTTTAATTATTTGTTTTTGATTGGTTTGAGTTGATTTGTATAATTTCATTTGGTTCCATAATTTCGGTGGTTAACTTAACATCTTATCTTTCACAGTCCCCAACTAGATTTGGTTTTTGCTGCATAAACTGATTATCCGAGATTATGGCTGATTGTTACCTTCATTTTTGGATTTTGATTGGTCTTGTGGTTTCTTCTCTCATGATTTTGGTATTGCATTATTTCGATATTTAACCTTGATGGAGTTTTATTCTCACTTTTGCATGCCTGGAATCATAATGTAAATATTTTAAATAACTTTAGTCTTTGGGTTTGTTTGCTTATGCTAATATTTTTAAAGTTTGGATTAAGTTTATTGAGAGATTTTAAATATTCATGTTCATGCTTTGAATTTCATTAATTTATTCTGTGTATTTCATTAAATCCATATATTAAATTTATACACAATTTTATTTTATTGATTTCTAATTTCCCTAATTTCTATGAGACTTGGTTTTGTGATTATTTGGAAATTAGTGGGAATAAAATTCAACATTCACTAATGTGAAATTAGTTTGATAATAGATAAGTCTTTTATTTTAAATAAACTAATTTGATTTTGAAAATATAATTTCTATTTTTCCATTTTGCAATTAGATTTCTATTATTATTTTGCAAAAGGAAATACTATTATTCTTTTCTTGGTATTATATTCTTGGAAAATGACTATGTTAGAAACCTATTTATGGAATTCATTAACTCTCCTATATTATGGGAGTGATACTTTCTTATATACGATAACTTGTTTCCAACATATTTTCTTAAGAATTAACTTGTAAGTAGTTTTTTTTTTTTTTACTTCTAGGAAAAAATTATTTTTTTTCAAAGCTTTCCAATCATTTTTATGCATTTGCAGAACATGTAGTTTTATTAGATTTCAACCTTTCCGCAATTCCTTCCCACAATTGCAGAGTTGAGGGAGGAAAATTTTTCATATTTTTATTAAAACATTCATGCAACTTGTAATGCGGGATGTGGATTGCGGAAATCACCTTTCATATTTTCATTCCTACATTTTTTGGACCCTAAGTTTATCTTAGGTTATATTTTAATTTTATTTTGGGTCCGTAGATTTTGGTCATTTCATTTTTCACTTAGGGTTTTAATTTGGTTTTGAACTTTGGTTTTTCTTGATTTTGATTTGTTTAAATGATTTTTTTTTTTAAATTGAATTTTTCCTTCTCGACATGTGATTTCTGATTTTGTTGGGAATATTGATTTTGGATTTTTTGTTGAGTTTTATTCATTCGGAAAATAATGAACATTGATAATAGATTTAGTTGTTAAAATCAATGGTCATGATTCACCCAACTATAAAATCAACGACTATTGAGCCTTAACTTCTAATAGCAACAACTTGAGGTTTATGAATCCAAATCAAGCCCGAGATAGCTGGTTGAAAAGATGGAAGGATGAGGAATTATTTGGGAAGATTATTTTTACCATTTGAATAGATAAAACAGCCTGAAAAATCTTCCCAAATAGTAAATTTTGGATTTGCATAAGATTTGTTCATTTTCATTATTTTTTATTTCTAAATGAATTGTTATTTGTTTAATATTTATTTCATTAGATTTGTAATCATATTTTAAGTTATACTTTGAATTCAATTTTTGATTTGGTTTTTGAGGAAACAAATTGAACAATTTATATCCCAACTTCGAATTGATCAAAACGTGCCAAGTGGAAAGCATTTATCTTTGGACGTGATTTTTGGAGCGATGGAGGTGAATCTGGAAAATACGATAAATGAGTTTTGTGAAGAAGATGCCCAATTAGTTTGTGTATGTGGAGAATCCACAGAAATTTATTCATTTAAGATATCCGACTGGTTTTTCAAAATGGAATTTCCTAGATTTTTCTCATGGACGGATCTGGCAGATGAAACAACTCATCCAGTTAGCTCAGCTATTGGGGGAATGGATTTTATCCTTTCATGTAATTTTATCTGTATAAATACCTACCTTCTATGAGGGATGGTGGGGCGGGAGATCTCGACATAGTTGGAAAATATTTCTCTTTTAGAGCTCTATAATTTTCTGACTTTCAATTGTTTGAAGATATAGAATAGGAGACACTATTGCCAAGGAGATAATCGTTAGGGAAGGACTGGAGAAAGACTGTTTCACTTGTAATCATGTAATTTTTTGCAAATAATGAATCAATGTTATTTCTTGTGACATCTTCTGTGGTAAATTATTAAATTTCTTTGATGATGTTTGATTTCTTCACTTTAATTATCAATGATTGCGGTTGATTTTGTAGCCAATCATTAACACATTGATCTATGATTTCGATTTCTCTTAATTCACGAGTCTTTGTGTACTTATATTTTAATTAAATTTATTTAATTAAAATATTTTCTATAAATGATTCACAAAAACTATTAAATCAATAATTCATGTTAAATTTTCAATTAACATAAGAGTTACAAGGTAATCTTGGATATGCTTAATCTTTAAATTATTATCAGTAATTTTAATAGCTTGGTTACATTGGAAGTAATAAGTTAAATTATTTAATTTTTTATTTATGTAAAGTTGATGAATAACTTATTTGAATTTGAACCAATTTACCTTGCACACTATGAATATAATTCTTTTAGATCACATCCAACTTAGCTTAGATTTCCTTCTAGGTATATCTATTGTTTTGTAGACATACACTATCTTTTTTTTCCTTCATAGGAAAACGGATGCTTTTGGATCAAAACTCACCAGCTCAAAGAGTGCCAGTAGAGGCCGAATATCTGTGGGTGTTAACCACACCAAACAACTTGAGGATAGGATAATACTTGCGTAGGATTATCTGAAGCATTTGGATGGGTTTTTATCTCCTTTTGTTTGGCTTGGACGCCTTTCTAGCACCTACTTAATTGAGTCATCAATAAGTACATGTACAAAAGGTATCAGAGCAAGTGGTAAAGTCGCGTCCCTCTCTTATGAGCCAAGTTAGAGGGGAGGGAACACTACACAAATCATCCAACTACCTCTAACCCCCTGCCCCATTTATATTCCCCAACAAACACCCTCTCTCTCTCTCTCTCTCTCTCTCTCTCTCTCTCTCTCTCCATCACACACATAGAGACACCCATACATGTCCATAGGTCACCCCATACCACTAAGATCCTCCCCTTATTCCCCCAACTCTTCTTAAACCCTCCTCCTCTCCTGAAATCTAATGTCACGTCCCCCCTCTCCTGACCCATAAACCCCCCTCATCCTATCCCTACCTCTAACCCCACCTCCTCCCTCTCTCCCAACCTCTAACCCCCCCGCTCCTCCTCCTCCTCTCTATATCCCCACTTACAAACACATTGTTTCACTCTCTTTCCCTTTCTCCACTTACCCCCAATATCTCAACACCCTTATTGGTCTATACCTCTAACCCCTAACACTACTTATCCATGTGTACCTCTAACCCATTACCACCCCCTCCCACAAACCTTTAAATGGTATCATCGCAAACCAAACAATACAGTTTCAAAACGTGTTCCCGTTTGTGTCAATAAAAATGCGTGCATGTTTGTTTCAGTAAAATAGAGTGTGTGCTATTATCACTAAAAACCCATATGTGTTATTGTCACATATGCTCCTAACCCCCCAAACGACCTATTACATCCCCTCTTCAACACCTAGACACCTCGACATTAATCTACCCCCCCTCCTAAACTCCTAACACACCCCTTCCTCTCTCTCTCTCTCTCACACACACACATCCACAGGTCACCCCATCCCACTAAGGACCCCACCCTCCACTCTATCTTTGTCTCTCTCTCTCTCTCTCAGACACACACATCCTTACGTCTCTACTTACCACTAATACCCCCTAACCTGAACCAGCCCCCCTATCTATTCCCCAACAACCACCCCCCTATTACATCCCCTCTACAACACCTAGACATTGCCACATTAATCTAACCCCCCCCACTCCTAGACTCCTAACACACCCCTTCCTCTATCTTTATCTCTCTCTCACACATACACACACATCCCTATGTCTCCCCTTAAAACTAACACTTCCCTAAACACACTTGCATGGCCCACCGAAACCATGTTTTGATGCACGATTTCCATTCTATGCCCCAGGTAGGGATTCAACAGGTGTCCTTGAAATCTTATAGGAGGTTGGATTCAATTTTCCATAGAATGATGATCGTGGATCAAATCAATGAACTATTGACTACATTGGATTGAGGACATTAGGATAGTTTTAGGGGTAACCCTCTACTTTGGGTCCATGGATAAGGGATCCTGTTTTAGGTCAATTTTGAAACTTGGGTTTTGCTCAATAAGGGAATGTGAAATTTTGGCACATAGGGGACAACATTGCAAATTACTCAATCATGAATGTGTGGCTAGAATTCCCCCATGGAACCTCCCTAAACACATTTGCATGACCCACCGAAACCCTGTTTTGATGCATGATTTCCATTCTATGCCTTGGGTAGGGATTGAACAAGTGTTTGTGCAAGCCTGTAGGAGGTGGGATTCAACGTGCCATAGAATGATGATCATGGTTTGGATCAAGGAACCATGAAATCCATTGGATTCAGGACATTGAAAGAGTGCTAGGGGTGGCCCTCTACTCTGGGTCCATGGACAAGGGATCCTATTTTAGGTCAATTTTGGAAACTAGGGTTTTTCCCAGTAAGGGAATATGAAATTTTTTCACATAGTGGTCAATGTTGTGTGGTGTTGAAATTGACTTATTTCCCATCATTGTCAAGAAATAAATATCCTTTGTTTGTGTTTTCATCAAGGTGAAAGGAGTTTTCAATCTCTGTGTGGAGGTTAATTGATCTTAGGATCTCATATCATTCGTGAGACTAGAAATTCGAAAAAAGGTTGTTTCCATATTAATTTAGATTGGTCATCCAAGAGATGTGAGAATTTGCACTATGAAATGTAGGAGGAAATGGCTAAATCAATGCAGAACATGGAGACCTCACATAAGAACCAGGAAATCAGTTATGTACATGATTTAACTGTGGAAAGAATAAAGTACGAGGTAACAAAATCCCATGTGAACAGACTTAATAGTAAACTCGTAATGAAACCGATAGGATGGATAAGAAATATGATATGCTTGAAGAATATGAAATCCCCACCAAATGGAAGGTCCTTGTGGTACTAGATATGAAACATAGGTGGCGACCTTTCAAAATATCAATCCCACATTGTGATTGACAACAACCCAACTCAAATGGGAATCCCTAAACATCATGCAACAACAACAAACTTGATATAAGGCAAAGCAATAGGGGTGAAGTCTAGAGAGACATCCAAACATACTAATTAAAAGTTGGTCTTTTGAGCATTGAACATGGACCATAAGGAAGAGAAACATGTGTCTAACAACTCAAGTTTCACATAAACCCAACATTTTCCACTTTAACCAAAGGAAGAGTGTCAGGTTGAAAGCAGTTGTAAACCATCTCATCATGAATATTATCCCACATTTATGGTATATATAACTCAAAATGATCAAATACATTCACATATACCTATATATTTAGCATTGTACTTCATACAATACAATGTAGTGAAAAACTCTTCCTTGGATAATTCCCTATCTAAACTCTCCCTGTCACCATAATAAATCTCTTAGGGTACAATGTCATTGTGTCATTAACCATGTAATGGAACATGTTTATGTTTAGAAACAAGTGGCCAACCTATTACTCCATTATTACAAAATATATATCTTCACACTATGAATGTTTCAAATATTACGCCATAAACATAAATTTATAAAACAAGATTTAGAATAGTACTCCTCTAGTCAATTTAAACTATAATAAAATCACACATAATTTTCATCTCTTCCAAAGTTGTTCCTCGAGGTGATTCATTAAATTCCATGTACATTAACAAAATGATAAAATATTGTGCAGGATATGATCATAACCATTATTTTGAATCAAACATATACTTGGATTCTTTTAGGTTTGATGTGTATCCCATATATTTGTTAGATGAAATACATCATGCCAAACACCAATTTCATTTATGTAGACCACACAGTTGCATCACTTAGGTGTGTCAACTTTGTGCATCCTTTAAAATTTCGTTCTAGGTTGTTATGTGGGCACGGTGATTTTGTATTCCACTTAGTTGGATCAATTGCTTAGCTGTGCTAGGTGCTTGTGTGTGTTAGGTATGTTCCATCTTTGTGAATACATTTTAACATTGTATATGCAATTGGATCATGGAAAAAACCAATTTAAATGTACATTTTTTTTCATTATGTAATATTTTAATTGTCCATTGTTCTCAAATTTATAACTGATATCTCCATGCAATCGTAAAATATATCAAAAATTGGGAACATTACACATAAAAACATTCTTGGCCACACATGCATAATCACACTTAAAAGACTAAAGCATGAAGATATCAAGAGCATTGATATGAAATACTTTTTATATTATGAAAGTTATAATACAAAAATAGAAGGACCTTACATGGCCGACCAATGTACGTGTATCAAAAAAATCATTGATGTACATGCAAATAGAAGGACCTTATATGGCCGAACAATCTACATGTATCAAAAACATCATTGATGTATATGCAAACAAAATTACATCTACCCTAGACGGTGCCCATATACTCTAACTTCCTCTTGTACATAAAAATACATTTTTTTCTAGACTAACACATCAAAAATCTAACTTTATATTGTTTTTTCCTGACCCTGATTCTTGTTGCCTCTGTCCATGACCATTGTGCATCTCTAGATACTACAAATCAATGACAATATTTCTTAATCAGTACTGAACTAGTACCATCTAGAAATAAAAAAGTTTGAAAATTTAAAATTGACTCAATTGTACATAAAACAAACACTCCCTGCATCCATCCAGGGTATAGATTCCTCTGGTCTCCTCCTCCTTGCAGAGAGTCTCTTTGGAGTCTGCAATGCTTCTCTGTGAGTAAAAAAACTATGCCAATTATCTCAACAATTATCAACATGTACATGAATGAGAAATTACCAATCAATTATATAAATAATGAACATCTCACTGAAAAAATTGTTCCTGGGAATGAGACTAGGTTTCTTTCGTATAAAGAGGAGTCATATGTTTAACATCAATCTTAGTCGTGTGCACTAATGGACCATGGTGTAGATGCATTCACCGAATGATAAAATATTTAGACATTGTGCATGTCCATAGAAAATACAAATGAATTGTACAATTACAAATATTCGAGTAGATGTACCTCTGTGTGACTTATCCGTATTGTATATGCAACATTGACTGCAACATCAACAACCCCACTAAGGTCTGGCATGGATGACTTTACATCCTTATGCGATGAGAAAATAACATTAAGAAAAACTAGTTGTGAAGTGAATTCAAAGCTAACCAACAAATATCATTGGAAGTGTGTACATTACCATGGAATGAGTAGGTCGATCGTCAGGGACACCCTCTCTTTTTAAGAGAGAGGGCCATTTGGTGTAGACAACACGCTTATTTATGTTTGGACTATGGGGAGATACAAACCAAAGAGGTGGTGCAGGTATTTGCGATGATGTCTGCAATCATAAAGTGTTACCATAGTCATACATGGAATTGAATGGATGGAATAATATATACTTAAAAAATAACATGTTGTAATATACTTACCCCTACTTAGGACATATCTTCCCCATGGGAGGGACCACTGCCAGCAATTTCTTGCCCCTCTGCAGATATATATATCATCTCCAAGTTTAAAATTTATAAATATTAGCAATCTATAAAGGAGTGTACAGTAATAAATTTAAATAATTTGAAGAAGATTCAATCATTAACCATGTACTTACATTTATGAGGTAATCATAAAATGCACCTGGCGATAATTCGCTAATATGAATGTCTCCAACATCTGGTTCAAAATGGGGTTCCTGCAACTTCAAAAACTGTAAATAGTAGACTATTTAACAAATTAATCAAGAATAAAATATGTATTAACAAAATGATATCTATTAACAAAATGACACATGTTGAAATATTACCTTGGTGTTGGTTGTCTAGGCCTCAGATACAACCACAACAGGTGCACTACCACCTCTCTTAGAGGCTTCAAGCTCCTGCAAGAATAAAAATTGCATATATTACGAATCTTTTAATATGTGTACAATATGAAAATTTTAAAAATTAAACAACAATAGAGTTTTAACAATGTCCTTACATGACCATCATTCATCGTAGAGGTACCATGTGTTGGTCCAGAAACATAACAGGATTGGAAAAACGTTGTGCACATGTGTGGCTCGCTCTAGGGCACATGGGGTGTCTGTCTATCCCAACTAATATTTGATCCTCTACAATTTAAAGGTAAATTTTGTACCCCACCAAAGGAAGAGGGCCCATCCTAGTTAATAGTTGTGGCGTGTCAGAAAACCATCTGAGTTAGAGTAAGAAATGCCTCCTTTGTGTGGGTAACCATATCATGTCTAGGAGGGATGTATAGCCTCAGTATCTATGCATGAAGTAGAGGTATTTATCGATTGGAATCTCTATGCCTAGCAATGGGTCATTTTTTGCGAATCCCCCTACCAACACGCTGCAACCTGAACATGTCAAAATAGTTGACATGTTTTCCCATCACAAACTCTACATAAAGTTTCTGGAGCAAGTAGAACAGTGCTTCCATGTTTTTGTGCTGGGGAATATAAAAAACCATGTACCATATGTCCATCCAATGGGTGGACAGATGCACCACTCAATCGAAATATGAGGCTTGCTTCTCTCCAGAATGCCATATGTTCCACGCACTCTAAATAATGTATATATGTCATCTGTCCCAAGCACTCTAAATAATGTATATATGTCATCTGTCCCAGGCACTCTAAGTAATGTATATATGTCATCTGTCCCAGGCACTCTAAATAATGTATATATGTCCTCTTTGGTTATTTTTAGTTTCTTGATCTTGTTATAGCTCAAACCATCGACATATTCTCTTCTTTTTGTTTCCCTGTAGGATGCGATGCTATACAAAGCATCATTTGATATAGCGATCGTTCAACTATTTTTAGAAATTATGCTCAGAAGGAGCGGATGAGATCATCTCCACCCCTCCAAGAAGAACCAATCTCTCTAAGATGACCTATAACTCTCAATATCTTTGCATTGTGGTCCATAGTACCCACTGCAATCATAGATACAAATAAAATATCATTAGAAAAATAAACACATGGTATAATGGAATATCTAAGCAATGATAATTGTAAAACTAATGTGCGACAAATAAAAAACATAAACTAAATTTATTATTTAAATCTTAAAATTGATCTTGAATTTTACAGTAAAGAATAAACATTTAAATTTTTTAATTTTAAATTTATGTCCTAAATTCAAGAATTAATTCCAATTTCCATATGCATATGGTAAAATGTCCTATTTGCATATGTTGATTGGGAAGCTCCTCTATCTTATTTTAAGGCTTGGATTATGAAGTTTCATCGAAATTGTGAGGTGTTGACTAATTCCCTTGCAGAACCAACTCTCAGGTTGCGAGTAGAGACAAGGGCTAGAGCCTAGAAGAGGCGGAAAAATATGTTATTGATGAATAAAATCCTAGTATAGGAAATGATTTTGTTAGATATGTAATTATTTGTTGTAGAGTGATGCTTTTTGG
Organism: Pseudotsuga menziesii; assembly: GCA_001517045.1. Taxonomy (NCBI): domain Eukaryota; kingdom Viridiplantae; phylum Streptophyta; class Pinopsida; order Pinales; family Pinaceae; genus Pseudotsuga; species Pseudotsuga menziesii. The sequence continues at coordinate 153,858 of LPNX011058521.1, read as the reverse complement.
ACTCCAAAGTCCATTTAGCAGATCTTTGTTTATATGTAATTTAGGCCATGTATGGATTCCACTTGATGTCATTTTAGTTGTATGCATTCTTTCTATATACGCATGAGAGACTTTGGATAATTGTGTATAATGAATTTTTGCAAGGTTTCCACTGGATTCTATCATGTAAGGTAGTGTGTGATTGACATGTAATCAATCACATCAACCTCCTTATGTGTCTTGATGTTCATAGAGCCTATTCTTGAACTCCATTGTCTTGACCTTAACCAAAAAGTGCCCTTCAGTCAAGAGGAAATATTTGTTAAGCATGGGAAGCTTCTATACCTTGTTTTAAAACTTGGATTAGGAAGTTTCATAAAAAATATAAGGTGTTTATTGATGTTCTTGGACGAATAACTTCAATATTTCGGATAGAGACAAGGGATTTACCATGTTTGTTTATTTATTTTAGGGAAGATATGAATTCTGCTTGAATTTTGTTTAGTTGTATGCAACCTTGCAATATAATTGACAAACTTTGCATATTTGTTAACTTTGGTTTGGATTCACAAGGATGCTTGTGAATATACATATGCAAATAGTGAAATTGATTTGTTTTTTATGAGTTAATTGGGATTTTGGTTTACATTGGGCATGCAAATTACTTATGCAAACTTGCAATATACTTGACAAACTTTGCATATTTGTGAATTTTGGTATAGATTCAGAAGGATGCTTGTGAATATGCATACGCAAATAGTGAAATTGATTTGTTTTTTATGAGTAAATTGGGGTTTTGGTTTCCATTGGGCATGTAAATTCCTTTACGGGCATATAAATTAAAAAAAATGGTTTAAATTTAAATTAGGGCATAGAAATTATTGAATATAGGAAAAATAAAATCATCGGATTTGAATAAAATACCTCACAAGGAAGAGATTGATCCCAAAGTGGAGTTTGTTTCCATTTTCTCACCCAAAACACGTTCTCCCCAGCTCGTTATGCTCCATCCAAGCTCATTTCAATGTGTCGTTGTTGCAAAAAATGACAAGATTGACTTGTTTTAACCATAAAACAAGTTTTACTAAATGAGAGCATGATTTTGTTAGATAAAAAAGGGGTGTGATTTTGTTAGATAAAACGGGGGCACGATTTGTGAACTATCCTAATTGGCATGCATGTTGCTAGCCTTGGGACTAGGCTTGGTAGGGTCTAAATTGCTTGGGATGATTTCTATTTTATGGATCAAGAGTGATTGACTTCACTCTACCATTGTATCTAAAAGGTCCCTCAACTTTGTGCACTCACCCACAACAAAAATAATGCATCGAAACTATGCCATGTTCCTTTTACAAAATACTAGAGCTAGTTTTTAATATATGTAAGCTTCATGAATTATATAGCATCGAAACTCATTTGCACTATAGTAATTTGGGTAAATATTTCACACAACGTGGAGGTAGGTGGGATATTAAAGGTTTCCATGTGAAGGTCATGAGTATGCTATCCAGCTGGACGATTGTTTTACCTTATTCAAACTCCATGGTTTTGGCATTCTGCATTTAGTTTTTTTGCACTGAGGTTTGGTGAGGAGAGTCAAAGGATATCGGCACCTCGATATTTCGATTATTTTCTCCTGAATAGTTATGCTTTTGTGCTAGCATTCACCACTGCCAATAGTGTTGGCTCCACACCTCAACTTCTTGCAGAGAACAATTCGTTACATGTATGTTTTTGAACCTTTATGCATGTTTTGGTTTCTTTTTAGTGTAAGTTACTTTACAACTCATTGATAACATGTTTTAACCTCCAATTTGATGTTACCTTGCAAGTAAACACACTGGTTACTCAACAAAGATGCTATGTGTGCAGTGTTTGGGGTTTTCGTATCACCCGAGGCTCTGGAAAGACCTATGAGCCTCAAACCCTTTGGTCTTTGGTGATGTGAACAATGTTTATTCCTTGTTGGTATGGCCTCCTTGGAAGTTTACAAGGGTTGATACGAGATTTTTCAATGTTATGGTAATCGTTATAGTATTTTTCCTTTGTGGCGTTCACTAACAAAGATGGAAGAAGTTTATTTCAAAGCCTCCAGGAGAAAATGTTAGGGTTTTAAAAAGAAATAGTTTTATAAACATTATTTATCTTGTTACATACTATAGAGTCTGGGGAAATGTTGTAATGAAGTTACTTGTGTGAAAAATATTGTAGGGTTTCAAAGGAAAAATATTACAATGATTTTGGTTTAACACTTTGAAGTTTTAATGTACTTTTTCGTTAGAGTTTAAGTAATTACTGGATTTTGGTTTTTAAATCCTATGTTTCTCTATCAACTATAATCCACGACTAATATATTGTTTAAATAGTTGTGTAAATATATTTTTGTTAATAGTATTACTCTGTAAATTTATCCTTTAATATGTGAAGTGTAGTATTTACTGTTTGAATTCTAAGTGAAATACTTGGGTTTAAATTGTGGTTCCACTGATACCTGGGATTTTCGTTGATGAAAGAAATTGATTCTTATATGGTTCTTAACTTGGGATGGCATCATTTTAAAAAGCTTGTACAAAAAAATCGTTTCTATTCCTTTGTCTTTTATCATATCATAAATGTTTGTTAATATTACTCTAATTTGTATATATATTATTTATAATTATTTAATTGGATTTGTATACGGAGTTACTGCGTGTAAGCCTTTAACAAGGTTATTAAACTAACTATGTGAAAATAGTTTCGGCTATGGCCTAACCTTTCTGAATTTAAACATTGTTTCAGTTTTATACACCTTTGGTTATAAATTCCTTTATAGCCCTCGAATCCATGACCTATAGTAAAATTATTGATTGATGTTTCTTCTTTATAGTATAAAACCTTATTAAAATTTTATGCAAGGTTTTATTTAGTAATGAATTATGGTTAGATTGATTCAATTACTACCTTATTTATAAGTTTCTAACCCTAAATCATTTATAATAAAAAAAACCTAGTTCATTTCCTTTTAAGGAAAACTAAGCCTCTTGGTTGAAATAAAGGAACACGGATAAATTTATTTGAATATCAAGTCTTCCAGCAATAATATTATTATGAAAATGTTCTCTTACAGTTTCAAACCCTAGCTAGAAGTAGTAGTATTTTAGTTTATAAGTATATTGTTAGAAAACATATAGTTTACTTGTTTAACAGATTTATTGTTTTAAAATAAAAAGAACAAGACCTAACTGTAAAATGTTTCATTATTTTGTTTCCTCATGATGATAACTCTACTATTAATATTTTAGTTATAATATGCAAGGGTATAAAATAAAATAAAGGATAGCCTATAATTTTTCTATGAAACTTTTTTTCTATTTTATTCCAAAAAGTAAATAATAGTCTTGGGGATACTGTAAGCATTCATAGAATCCCTCATATATAGATATAAAATAAATCTAAATATAATAACTAGGACATCTTATAACCTGTTAACTGTCGAAGTGGACAAACACCCAAAGAAGACTGTTCCTCCCAACCGTCTCCTGAGAGCAGTCAGGATTACTTGCTTTAGGACCCCCGAGATTGTTCACTGAACCACTAGGACCAAAATGCTCTGTATAATCCTATACAATACTCTTGGTAACCTAAAAATCACACTTGCAGACATAAATCCTCAGTAATTCACTCTAGCCTTCCCCTCATCGAATTCTGCTTGTGTGCCTAACTATTTAGTTTTCAACGATTCCACAAGGTTCTAATCTCTTAGAATGTAGTGAGCCTCCTACTCGTTTAATGTTATATATAAGTTTTCCTATGTATTTGGGTCAATTATGGAAATTAAATGAGCCACCTACTCAGTTCCTCTTTCCTTGGGAACATGACCACAATTATAGGGATGTTTTCTCCTACAATAGATAGAAAGTGAATGTTGTTGCTTCCATTGGTCATTTTGGCATTCTACAACTGATCATTCCTCCTAGTGGGTCCATGAACACTCTTCAACAGTATTCTTTGGATAGGTGTCTATTATTTTAATTATTTAAATAAATAAAATATTCAATTACAATCATCTTTGACCATCATTGGTCAACAACATAAAACTTTACAATAATTTTTAAAGTAATGTCTTCTCAAAAATAAAATGTTTTCAGTTCTAGGTGGGTTGCAAACACCCCCTCTTAAGTTCAACATCATCCTTGATGTTGCATAAGTATCATCCAAGACTTCCTAGAACAAAATTGGATATGCCTCATGCACATGACTCTCCAATTCCTAGGTTGGTTCATCAGGACTAAGGTGCTTCGATTGCACCTTTACTTGTCTAATGGTGTGATTCCAGAGAAAAATTTCTCTATTGTCGAGGATACAATCTGGTTCCACCTAAAAATATCCTTCTAGGTCTACCTAGATAACATTCTAATTGATTACATGAATAACATCATGCACATAATTTTTCAATGTAGAAATATGAAATATGTTATGTATTATGAGATTAGTTGGAAAATATAATTGATAATCCATTTCTCCAACTCTTGACAATATCTCAAATGGTCCATGGGGAGGCAGGTGCGGGGGGGATTCTCTTGAATCCCGGAGGACAGGTCGAACATACCTTTGCTTGGGGGCTTGGAAGAAGGACTAACAATGAAGCCGAGTGGATGGCCCTCCTGCAGAGCCTGCACATTCTCAGGGAAAATAAAATTCATAAGGCCTTGATTAT
>LPNX011058521.1:131409-148223 GCA_001517045.1 Pseudotsuga menziesii | reverse complement strand
GAACTGCAGTGGATGATCCCATGGTGCTGCCTTTTTGATGAGTGCAGACACTCTATGTTATTTTGCCTGTACTGAATGGCTGTGCACAGCCACTTTTTAAATATATATTTTTCTGTTTCTGTAAAAAAAAAAAAAATCTCAAATGGTCCATATTACCTGGGTGTTAATTTAGCACAACTCCCCAACTTAAAGGATATTTTTCTAGGTTTTACCTTGATAAAAACATGCTTACCTACTTGGAATTATTTCCGAGTTCTTTTAAGGTCTGCTTGAATCTTTTGTCTTTCTTGTGCAATTTTAAGATTCTTTTGTACCCGTTTCACTATTCCTTCCATTTATTTTAACAAGTTAGGTCCTAACATTAATCTGTCAACAAGATTACTCCATGAAATGGGAGTATTACATTTCCTACCATACAATATTTCAAAAGGACTAAGTTTAGCTGAAGGTTGATAATGATTGTTATAAGAAAACTTGACTAAGTGTAGATAATCTTCCCATTTCTTTAGGTGATCCCTAACATACATCCGTAAAATATCTTCTAAAAAATTATTTACTCTTTTTGTTTTTCCATCCGTTTGCTGATGATATGCACTACTAAAATTTAACTTAGTGTCCAATACTTTAAACAACGACTTCCGAAAATTACCAGTAAACTTAGGATCCCTATCTTAAATTATCACCTTAGGAATTCCATGCAAACGAAAAAATTCCTTCATAAAAATATCAACAATGTTCGCAACCTTATAAGTAGTTTTAACAGGTATAAAATGTGTTTCTTTGCTAAGTTTATATACTACTACAATCACATAATCATTTTTCTTTTGATTTTTAGGTAGTCCCATTATGAAATCAAGGCTGATAATTTCCCATTTCCAATCTAGGATTGGTAATGGTTGTAAAAGACCTGTTGGGTGTCGATGCTAGACCTTAACCTGCTGGGATTCTATACACCTAGCAATATATTCAGCCACTTCATTCTTCATATTAGGCTAGAAATAATCTTTTCTTAACAATGTTATCATCTTTTGGTAACCATGATGTATCGAGTAAGGACTCTTATGTAATTAATTTAAAATCATTAATTTAATTTCTGATACATTAGGTACACATAATCTGTTTTTATATAGCATTAAACCTTTTTCATTCAAACTAAAACTTGCTTTTATATTATCAGATTCATTTTTTGTAATGTTTTCTCTTAAATTTTGATATTCTTTATCCATTTTTACTCTGTCTTCAAGCTTATCATCCAATTATGTTTTATAGATGTTAACAACAACTATAAAATTCAATTTTTCATTTTTTCTTAAGGCATCAACCACCTTATTCTCTTTTCATTTTATATGTTTAATCTCAAAATCATATTCGCTAAGGAAAGCTAACAATCTTGCATTCCTAACATTCAGATTTTGTTGATCAAACAAGTATTTAAACTTATGTTGTTAGACATTAATAAAAATATTCTACTGATTAGATTATGGTGCCACATTTTCAAGGCATGTATAATGGCATCCAACTCTAAGTCGTAGGTAGATTAATTATTTTCATGTATTTTTAAATTTATTGAGTCTTATACTATTACATGTCCTTCTTGCGTTAATACTCCTCCTAGGCCCTCATTGCATGCCTCAGTGCATACAACAAAGTCCTTTCTTGGATCAACTATTTTTAAGATAGGTGCAGTAGTTAATAATTCTTTTAACTTATTAAAGCTTTCTTCACATTTTACTTCCCATACAAATATTTTTCCCTTTTTGTGTAAATATATTATGGGGTTCGTGATCTTCGAGAATCCTTCTATGAATTTTCGATCATAACCTATAATCCCCATCAACGATCGTACATCCAATACGTCCTTAGAAACATGACATTCCATTATTTCTCTTATCTTACTAGGTTCCAATGCTATCCCTTCCTTGGATATACCATGGCCTAGATACTGTATGTTACCCTTAAAGAATTCAAATTTACTGAATTTAGCATACAGTTTGTGTTTTCTTAGAACTTGTAATATTATCTGTAAATGTTCATCATGTTCTTCTTTTTTTTGAATAAATTAGTATTTCATCTATGAAGATAGCTACAAATTTATCCAAGTATTTACTTAATACACTTTTCATTAAACACATAAAAGATGTTGGAGCATTTGTTAGCCCAAAGGGCATAACTACAAACTCATAATTCTCGTATTGGGTTCTGAATGCAATTTTAAATATATCTTCATCTTTAATTCTGACTTGATGATATCCAAATCTCAAGTCTATTTTTTAGAATATCATTGTTTTGCATATCTGATCGAACAGATCATCTATGCAAGGAAATGGATATCTGTTCGTAACTATCATCTTGTTTAAGTAATGAAAATCTATACATAAACGTAAGGCGTCGTCTTTATTTTTAACAAATAAGATAGGTTCTCCCCAAGGGGATACACTTGGTCTTATTTAATTCTTATCTATTAACTCTTGCAGTTGTAATTTTAATTCATTAAGTTCTAGGATATTCATCCGAGAAGGAGCCTTTGAATTAGGTACAACTACTGGTACTAATTCAATAGTAAAATCAAATTCTATTTTGGAGGTAATCATGGAATCTCTTCGTGGAATACATCTGAAAATTCTTTTCAGATTGGTATATCATCGATTTTTAACTTATATTATTTATTCATGTGTTCCTCACTCATTACACACACAGGAAAAACTTTACAACCTTTACATACATATTTTTTCATTTGCAAAGACGAAATTTGTCTAATAGAAACTTTTCTAGGTATTCCTTTTATTGTAACTGTTTCTCCTTTTTCATTAGTACATGTAAATGTTTTGTCTAACAATTTAAAACTACTTTGTGTTTTTCTAGCCACTCCATACCTATTAAAACATCATATGACCCTAGCGTTAATACATTTAATTTCACTTGAGTTTTGAATTGACTCATAAACATTTCACAACTTTTTGCATAGCTAACTACTTTTCTCTTAGTTCATTTAGCTAATTGACATAGTCAAGATTTTCAAACTTTTTCTAAAGCAAGTCACAACTTTCTGCTATACTAGGTGACACATAGCTTAAACTAGCACCTCGGTATATCAAAATATAAATAGGCTTGTTCTATATCATACCTTCTATTTCAACCATGGATGTTTGGTGATGATAAATTTGTCGATTCTCTAAGGCTGCATTAATTCTTGGCATCTTGTTTACTAGGTCACCAACAATTACTTCCTTCTGAATTGTATGCACATTGCTGAAATTCCTCTTTATGTTTGGACAATCCTTCGCACAATGAGGTCCATGACATTCCCACCATTTCACATGTTCTCTTTGGGTTAAATCATGAATCTGGGTGTCTATTCCGTGCGAATAATTTTTTTAAATCCATATTCCGTAATATTTCAGCCGAAAACATAGAGCTAATTTTCAGCCAAAAAAATAGTTCGGTTGAAAGTTACTTTTAACGGATATCGTTAACTTTAAAGTTAGAAAGAACTAAGTTTCTAAATTTCTAATTTTAAAATTAACGGTATCTGTTAAAAGTAACTTTCGACCGAAATATTTTTTCGGCCGAAAACCTGTAAATTTTTAGAAATGGAATTCCATTTCATTTTTTACTCTTCTTCCAATTTCGGATAGATCGGATCATAACAAATACTTACTATTTCTTTTCACAAATAATACCATTAGTTGCATAATTCAATATACTTTCTATACATGCGAATTTTGTTGAATTTGGTGTGATCCACTAATTCTATTTATTATATTTCTTGGAAGGTGTTTGGATTGCTTCAAAATTTAATAATATTCATTGAAATGAAAATTCAATAACTTCTTAAAGACATGATAAAAAAATTTGGAAAAATCATGGTGCCCAACATTGATGTGTTGTCTTCAAAAGGGTACTTTTAGTTTTTTTTTTGAATTGGAAATTAGGGAAGATGTTGTGTCAAACTAAACATGTCAGTTTTATGAGATTTTTTTAGATTGGTCCACTTCAAAAACTTCTAATAATTATTTTGTGCATCCGTTGGATACAAACTTATAGACAACCTTTAGTACGATCTGTCTAAATCATTATAACACATTTTGTTTTTAATGAACAATAGTTGAATAATGAATAAAATGGTGTCAAAAAACATGACTATTTATCATAATTTCATTAATTAATAACATACTATAAAACACTTGCAAAAATAACATATCAAATGCCAAACAAAAAATCTAAAAAATAACCGATAGAAACCTAACACAATTCTCTAGATGTTTTGTTTTTACTAGAAAATGAAATTTTAAATAAAAATCTAATTTTTCTTTGCTCAAAGTTGACAAACTTGCAAAAAAACACTACTTTTATCATAACCCCCCCCCAAAATACACACCCAGATTCATGATTTCACCTCTTTGTTCATTATTTTTAACATAATTATTAGGAATGTCTCTATTCTTTGGTGCTGTAAAATTTTGTTGTGTTTTACTTTTAAAATATATTCCTTCGTAAGTATTCTTATAATAGTTTTTTGATTTGTTTCCAAAATTTCTGTTTGACTTAAAACCTTTTGTTCTTTGTTCAAAGTTATTAGTTACTTTACCCTTCCAGTTAGGTACACCTTCTCTTTTGTATTTTCTTTGTTCAAAAAAGAAATTTACTTTCCTCATTGCTTCCTCAAGGGTTTTTGGATTATTGTATTCGATGATGTCCTTGAAGCTAAAAGGTAAACAACTCAAAATCCTATGTATCTTAGTATTTTACTACTGATAAGGTACATATCATAATAAACTTAAAAATTTACTACTTGGTTACTTCATAGTCATTGAACCTAACTTAAGATTGGAAAATCCTGATCTCTTTCTTCGTAATACTGTTCAGATAAATTTTTTATTTTAAAGTATTTCTTAAAAGTCCTCCTAGTTACTGACTTTTATTTAATGTTTTTCACTCTTTTTATATCATGTCACCTATTAATATATCACAGTAATCTAGGGACTAAAACACAGTCTCATAAGAGATTTTAGACAATTATGCATGAAAATGGCATAATGGTGCTGTAATAGAATGTTGCAGCTCTGTATAATCAATAAAATAAGGATAGTACAATACAATGGTCATGCAAGTTGCATGAATTCCAAGACAATTCAAATACTCAAGGAGGTCATTCGAATTTAATGGATGTGTGTAGCTTAAATGAAAGTCAGCCACAATCGGCACACATAGTTAACCACCAAGCTAATCAATAATTGACTCTTACACTAAGTCCTAACTGAATCGAAGTGCAATAGATGAATGAGTCTAACTAAAAGTGGCTCATCACATGTAAATGCATGTCCAACTGAAGGAGGTAGTGCATCCATAACTCCAAGTAGCTCCGATGGAGTTAACTGAAGTAAACCAGTCATCAGAAGTGGTTGTAGGCTCTAGTGTTAGCTCCAGTTCATAAATATTGACAAAAAATAATCAAATAATGAATGGAGGTGTCTTCACAACTCAAATTAACTGATTGTAACAATCGGTTAGCAATTAGGTGCATTATGACACTCATATCACACCAGAAATGCTCCCTGTTTGAAGGAGGAAGCCCAGTTAGCCTCCCCAAATGAAGGAGAGGGCTTAGATGACCTCCTTGATAGAAGAAGGGCATGGGTGAGCTCATGATGATGTCATAGTGTGCTCATATGATTCCAATTAAATCAATTAAACTTAGGATAGTGGGTAAATAGGACAAAATTGACCAAATAAGTCACTAATACATAATATCAAATTGCGACAGTTTTTCGTTGCTCTTTCCATGTTTTATCATCTCAATTACGACAATAATAGTCGTGACGTTTCGTGGCACATATTTTGTGGAAATAATGACAAAATTTATACACCGTCGATATAGAGACAAAAACTGGATGTCACATGTCTTCTGTACGGTGCCCTTGAAATTGAGTTTTTAGAATTGATTTTCTACGTTTCGTTGCTTTATAGACAAGTGTTTCATCTGTATAACAATGAAGATATGGTAAAAAACTGCTTGAAAAAATCTAGTTCCCATGCCAAATTGTGGACAAGTTTCGACGAACATTTGTCTCTCTAGCGATGAAATCTGGAATTTAAACAGAAATTTATTCCACGCAAAACCGCCATGTGTCTTTTCTACAACGGCCTCTAAATTGTTTTTTTTTTAATTCATTTTCTATCTTTTGTCTCTCTATCGACAAAAGTATCATCCCTATAACAATGCAAATATGGCCAAAAACTGCCAGGTAAAATTTTGTTTCCACCCAAAACCGTGGATCATTTGTGACGAAAGTTTGTCCCTCTATCGACGAATTCTAGAATTTGAACAGAAATTTCTTCCATGAAAAAACGTGGAAAATAATCTCTATCGATGAAATCTGCATGTTGAATAGTAATTGTTCCACAAAATAACGTCTCTATAGAGACATTATTCATGGAAAGCAACTTGGGTTTTCGATGGTTTTGTAATACTCGCAATGAAAGTGTTTCGACATTGAGATGAAACTTGGAGGTTTAAAAAAATAAAAAACCATGGAAAGGTACATACCTTTCCATTGTTTTGGTTCTTCAATAAGTGCTTCTAATTGATGTGCAGTCTCATGGACCCTTTAATTATGTTTTAGACCAGATTTAATCAATGGTACAAAGTAGATTTCCAGAAGGTAATAACGAGCCACAAATTGGGGCAAACCTACCATGTGGTTTGTTGTTTTAGGGATGAGTTTAATACATGTGAATGACAAAAATTTTCAGATCTTATAAAACAGAAAATGAAAGATGAATTAAGATTTAAAATGGCATGAAAGTTGTGATTAGTGCCTAACAAATCCAATTTAGGCAGATGGGGAAATTGAGGATTTCATGGAGGCTTTAGTGATTAAAGAGTAGATAGGGTTGAATGGTTCAAACCCAATATGTTGCTTAATAACTAGATCCACTTCAAAAATATTCAATAGGAACATCCTAAGCTAGACATTAGATATTTGTCAAACAAGAGCCACAAAGTGGTAATGTCATCGCAATTCCTAAGAATTATTACTACAAGACAAATGGTTTAGAATGGCAATATACCTCTGTTTCAACCCCAACAAAGATTCCCATGCCAAACCAAGAAATCTATCATAATACACTTGTAATACAACTACAAATGGTAGCTTCAGAGATGGAGGATAAAGGATAATTGCTCTTACTAGGTTTTAAAACTTGAGACTCCTATTCCCCATGAGAAGCTTGGAAGAAGCTTGGACGACAGGAAAAGCACCTCCATTTCCACCCAAAAAAGGCTTCTCGTGCAATATTTTGGTTTGGTAGAAAATAAACAGGAACAAAAACATCCAATCTTTTGGTAGAAAATGAAAAATAAAACACAATTTTGAATAGTAATTTAAAGAAATGATGGAGAAATGCAGCCAAAAGCTGAAAACAAACAGTTTTGATAGAGGGAAAGTGGTTAAAAAATAGAGGTGGGCAATGCATAGAGAGAACATAAGAGTGATAAAAGAAGGGAATGGTACAGTAAGAACACAACATAGACAGTTAAGTCTGATATTCTTATGTTTCTATACAAACATTGGATAGGAAGCATGATGAAGAGGCTAGAAATGAAAATAGAAAAGTTATATTATACGACATGTACGAGCAAGTAATGTAAACTATTAATGCCGAGGGAGAATGTAGGCAATGTAAGAACCCTTACCTTATCAACCGCCTTACGCTAGGTCCATTAGCCCATACCCCTTGCAAAGAGTTTTCCTAATAAACAGAAAACCACTGTGTTGGATGGAAATTAAATTATAAATTAAATAAATAATCCATTCCTAGACCTATACACAAGTGGTCATTTTGCTAGGCATGGAAAATATCAAAATACTCTATGAAATAAAAAGTAGGCATACAATTAAATAAGCTAATACTGTTTGGAAGGTGTGTTCTTGGGGTAATTCCATCAAGAGATGTGGTTCTGGAGCTACATTCCACATGTCCTGTGAAGGAAATCAACAATCAATCTATCCAGCACACATTTTCCACCAAAATATCAACTCACATTTAAATGCTATATTACAATACCGTTGTGTCACTGATGTGGAAACTTGTGTTTGTATTTGACAAGATTTCTTTAACCATTGTATTAAAACCAAAAAATGCACAAATTTTAAATTTTAAGACAACAATATATTAAATACACATATAAATATGTTTTTACTGGAAATGTGTGGACACTGTTAATACCACCATCCTGTTAAACAATATAAAACAAAAAATAGAGGAAAGAGTCATGTTGTCTTACTATATGAATAAAATGTCACTAAATACTTCGGATAAATCTTTGTTATCTATGAAATGTTAACTTTCCAGTAAATAATAGCCCACACAGGTGTGGCTCATTAGTGGTTTAGTTGTTATGAAGTCACTTGTTGTAAATTGCAGGTCACGAGATCAAATCCAACCTAGGTTTACATGTGTCCCATCTCTTGCGAAGGGTGTGGGGAACCTAGAGGTATAGTGGTAGAGGGAATGGGGCTCCAATTACCGATTCCCCTAGTTACTAAAAAAAAAAAACTTTCTAGTAAATAATATTTACATATGGAAATATTTGCGCTAACAGAATGCACTTTGAGGAGCTCCTGGAATGCTTTTGTACTGCACATATTAATACTTTTTTTTACTTAAAAAAAAACTAAAGAAATGGTCTAGGGGAGGAATTTTAGGGATGAATCTTCAGAGCTATGAGGATCGGCTTGTTGTGAGAATCATTACATACAATGTTTCCATCATTATTCGTTCTCCCATTGAATCTTCCACATAGACTTGAGGATTGCATGGATCTGTCTTGGCCCCTTTTCTATTATTTATTTCTTAGCTTTCTCCTAACAGTCCTTACAAACTCAGCGACTGACATATTTTCAATAACATCCTCCAACTATAGAGTCAAATTCAAACCATTAAGGAGAAAAACCTTGAACATTAATTTGTTCTCCTCAAGTTTAGACTTGGGTTACTTCTTAGGAAGCACTCCAAGGTAGCCCTCATTGATGCTTCTTTTCCTCCTGGTAGAAGATTCTACCATCTTGGACACAAGAAATGGAAAACGACAAAGGAAATATTGTGTTCTTCTATCGCAACGATTGCCTACACCTTAGAATTTGCAAGAATTGATGCATGCAATGAGATTTCATTAGTTTATACAGAGAATGCTATGGCTGGGGTCGATGTCTCACTAATTACTCAAAGCAATTATGCATGTACAACTCAAGACAAGATCTGTCATTCCACAATTGGTACAAAGCTCCACTTAGTAGCCTCAAAACCACTATGAGAAAAAAAAAAGTTTGCTATATAAAATTCAAGCTTCAAACTCCAAAAATTTTCCATTATCAAAGAAAAACTAACAACCGTGCTCGTGGTTTAATTGAATTCTAGCACATCCAGCTGACACCTATGACGTCTGATACGCCACCAACACCGGAGGAGCCGATATGAAAACCTATGTCACTAAAATATATCCCAATCAACAATCAAATAAATAATATTAAAATAATTATATTTAATATAAAATTTTAGGGGAAGAAGTTCAGGGATGAACCTGCAGAGCTACGAGCATGGGATTGTTGTGAGAATCATCGCATATGATGTTTCCATCTTTATTCGTTCTCCCATTGCATATTCCACATAGACTTGCGGACCACAGTGGATGTTTCTTGGCCCCTTTTCTATTATTTATTTCTCAGCTTTTCTCCTAACAATCCTTACAAACTTGGTGACCGACATCTTTTCAACGGCATCCTCCAACTGCAAATTCAAACTCAAATCATTAAGAGGCAAAAACTTGAACATGAGTTTATTCTCCTCAGGTTCAGGCTTGGGTTTCTTCTTAGGAAGCACTCCAAGGTAGCCCTCATTGCTGCTTCTTTTCCTCTTGGTAGAATATTCTGCCATCTTGGACACAAGAAACGAAAAAACGCAGAGGGAATATTATGTTCTTCTATCACAACGCTTTCCTACACTTAGAATTTGCAACAATTGATGCATGCAATGGGATTTCATTAGTTTACACAGAGAATGGTATGGATTGGGTCGATGTCTCTCTAATTACTCAAATCAATTATGCATGTACAACTCAAGAGAAGCTATGATGTTCCACAATTGCTACAAAGCTCTGCTCTATAGCCTCAATGCCATGCAGAGCAAACATAAATAGTTTTCTATAGAACATTCAGGATTCAAACTCCAAAAAGTTGCCATTATCAAATAAAAACAAATAACCATGCTCATGGTTTAATTGAATTGCAACACATCCAACTGCCACCTATGACGTCTGATACACTACCAATGCTGGAGGAGACGATATCTAAACCTACGTTACTGAAATATATCCCAATCAACAATCAAATAAATAATATTAAAATAATTCTATTTAATATAAATTTTAAAAACTTTAAAAAAATTTACAACCATGAAAAATTAAACAATGTATGGTTGGTTGGATTAATAGACATAACCCATCCATATATATCACCGCTTGCGATGACATAACAAGGGTTAAGAGCAACACAACCAAATTTGAGAAACATGCACACTATTAAACTTTTCATTGACAAGCATCCAATATAATAGAGAAAGGTATTACCCGATTATAATTTATTATCAAGAGACAATTGAAGATGATATCCATTGACCAAGCATCAAGTATCAAATACATACAATCAACCATCCATAAGCATTAAATAAGAGTACTAAACAATAGTATAAGAATTCTCTCCACAACTTATCCTTATTTTTTACCACAATTAGATGTTTCGGTTGGTTGTTATGAAGGCATTTATATTAGTAAGCCACTACATTAGAGATGTATGAATTTGTAGGCATATATGTGTATGCTAACCCGTTATGGTTTAGTTGATAGAAGAGGAGGAGGTGGAGCTTATGGAAAATGAAAAAAATAAGGATGGGTGAAACACACCCAATCCTTTTGCAGATGCAGCTATCAATAATGATGTAAATGGTCACGTTGCCCCTACTGGATCTACATCTCCTGGAGTTGATCACTCACAAGTAGAACTCACCAAGGTTGGTTTCTCTCTCAGCATCTTAACTATAATATTCCTTGGTCTGTCCTTTGTTGTAATCTCTATGTTCTTCCTATTACTGCACATTTCCCTTTACAATGAGTATTGACTTGCTTCCAGTTTGACACTTAATATTACCTTTGAAAAAGGGTTTATTGAATTCTAGTCAAATAATGGGTAGGGAAGTTCAGAGCAGTGCCACAAATTTAATTGCAATGAATTTAAATCAATTCCATTTACAGTTGTGGACCTAAGTTACACAATACATCGGAAACATGTATGTGTTTCCAAAACTCAAAAACACTGGAAACATGACCACTCATTTATAAATAGCACATTATATTGGAACTTTGAAAGACAGGATTATGAATAAATGATAAGCGAAGCTCCACCATCGCTTATATTGGGATCCTCATCATTAGTATCACCCTCTCCCTCCTTGTCTAGCCATTAGCTCTACCTAAATCCTCCAGGGACATCGATTAACACCATTCAATTTTGATGACACTACCTAATACAAGCCTTAAAATATCATAGAAAAATCTCATGCCTAATCAATGATTTTGGCTTGAGTGAAGGGTACATTTTTGCTAAGGCCATGATAGAGGAATTCAATAATCAATGGCACCAACATCGGGTTACATAAAGGGCTTGGTTCTCTTTATTAAATGCCAATCACGTTCCTTGATACATGATAGAATCCAATCAAACGACTATAATATTGCCAATCCTAAAATCCTTTAAATGGTTAATTCTGTTGAATTTTGAATGGAGTATGAAATTCTACTTTCTCCATATGAAGTTTGATGAGGTTGGAAACTTTCTCAAACATACTGGAACAGTTAGTGGTAATGTTAAAAATTTAAGTAAAAGGATAGAAATGCAAAGATAGAGGAAATGTCAACTTTTACCAGCATTTTTGGTCAAGTCTAGTAAAAAACGGATTCAAACCAAGACAAAATAGGTAACTGGTAACACATTTCCAGTCTCTACCACACATTTATGTACCAAAATTTTCATGGAATGACACCTATTCTGGTATTTTCGGCAACTTAGCCATGGAATCTAGTGCATTGGAAAATGAATTTGGTTGCATGGAACCTTCTTTTATTTAATCACAAGGACAAACAAATATAACTTCTACACAATTGTATTAGTGACCAACGCCTTTCAATCAATCACTTCTATGAATGAAGAAGAAACAGTAAGTTGATTTAGTGCTTAAAGATGCAAATGTAAATGATATCAAGTCAATGTATTCAATTCAAGATATATGGAATTAGTAGAAAGGTCATCCGGTAGCACTTTAGCATAAATGAGATCATTAGCTGTGTAACCATATACAATTCAATTGCAGTATTTAACTAGCCAATAACCTTCCATTCAAGTATGAGGACTCATATAAATATAGCAGCAATAATACAGTATGACAGTTCTAATTATGACAATTTTATAGCAGCAGTGAAGGTTACCAATGTAAGGTGTATAAGGGTTTTAGTTTTTCATTCAATGTAAACCACACCACTCCAAACCTTGAACACTATTCTTAGCAATATAGGATAGCCACCAAATGTATGTTCCATACTTTTAGCTATGCAAATAATTTAAATTTTCATACTTTATTTACCTCTCTTAAACAAAATCACCATCCAACTAATAGTTGACCTTTGATTTAGTTCGGTGTTTACTATGGTTGCAAGTAGGGAGGGCTGTCAAAGTTTGACAGTTTGTAGTTCATTGCAGATAGTAGGCAGTACGTGGAAGTGTGTTGATATAGGGCTGTTACAGCCTTGTTTTTGAAATGGTTGTTGAAATGGTAACAACCAACATAGATTACTCTCAAATAGAATACCTGGTGGGCCTTTAAAGAAAAAACATGGCATGGAGTTATCTTGGAACCTAAGAGAATTGGGTTTTTGAGTCCACAGGGCACCAGTTATTTTATTACAATTAACAAAATAGCCACTTACATATCCTATTAAAAACATTCTCAGCCTAGCTTTGAACTATCAATTCATTGTGATTTTGACATGATGCCCAAAATGAATGAACAAAACTAGAAACAAACCCACATTTTGCAGACATGCCAACTAGATAAACACCCACAAAAACCATCTGAATCAAATCCATATTTTATGGTGAGGATATGAACTTTCTTACCCTAATCATAAGCCATGATTTCTGCACAAATCAGAAGCACCGTCGAGAAAGTAAAATCATTAGGCCTCATCCCCATCACCAATGCTTGCCAACGCATTTTGAGAGCCTCTTCATCTTTTCCATTCAAAGCATACCTTGCAATCATATAGATCCACAAAACCACCACATTCCATTCGGGCATATTGTCAAAGTATCTCACAACAAGAAAACACAGGCATGGCGGCATTAAAATATCTCATTCCCTTCCTCCTTTTCCTCGATAATTGTTGGTTTTATGTCTCACATTGAATTTCCCAAGTTCACCTGGATAGCTCGTGCTTCATGCTTACAAGGATATTTGAGCCATTTCATCTACACCACATCCACAACAATGAAAAAAACCATGAATAAAATAAGAACATGATAGGTAATCAAGAAAAACATAGAAGGAAACAAACCTGAAGGTATAAACATTGTTTCCATTCTGGAGGTGGGGAAGGTGGTTCTATAAGCATGGGCTCGTGTGTGAAGGGAGTGGATGATGCACTAATAGGAAAACTCCTTCCCCTGGGTCCTTCCTATAAAAAAAAACATCATAGCCTGTTCCAAATCCTTCAGTGAAAGTTCGATATTGAAAACCCCCAAATGGGAGCCATAGCAGATCTTGCATGTGTCTCAGTTTTTGAATGCTAATGCGCTAGTGTGTGGGCATTTTTGAATTCCACATTTTTTGTTTGATTATTTTCATATTTTATATTTTGTGTTTTTTTTTCTTCATATTTTTCTTTAGTTTAGTTTATTTTGGGATTTTTTTATTTGCAAATTTTATGTTTTGTTTCATTTTAAATTAATTATACTTAAACAACTCTATGTTTTTAATTTAGTGTAGTTTAATTTAATTTAATTTAATTTAACTAGGATTTTGTCATAATTTCTATTGGTTGCATTGCTTATAGTGAGATCCTATACATAAGTCCCTTCAAGGATGAACATGATGATGATGATCGTGATCATGATGAAGTTGAAGACGCTGAAGATGATGGTGATGAAGACAACAACGATGATGATCATAATCATCATTATCCTCATCATTGTCCTTGTCATCGTCATCACCATTATCTTCATTTTCTTCATCGATATCATCATCATCATCTTCATAATCATCATCATCGTCGTCGTCATCATGATCTTCTTCATCATCGTCATCTTCCTTATCATCATCATCAACATAATCATTGTCTTCATAATCACTTAACGTCTTCATTATCACCATCATCATCTTGATCATCATGATCATATTCATCGCCGTCATCATCAACATATTCATCTTCATCGTCAACATCATCGTCATCCAATTCATCAGCATATCCACTATCATGATCATCATCTTCATCATCATCATCATCGTCATTGTCATTATCATCTCCATCATCATCATCATCATTTAGTTCGGTGTTTACTATGGTTGCAAGTAGGGAGGGCTGTCAAAGTTTGACAGTTTGTAGTTCATTGCAAACAGTAGGAAGTACATGGAAGTGTGTTAATATAGGGCTGTTACAGCCTTGTTTTTGAAATGGTTGTTGAAATGGTAACAACCAACATAGATTCCTCTCAAATAGAATACTTGGTGGGCCTTTAAAGAAAAAACATGGCATGGAGTTATCTTGGAACCTAAGAGAATTGGGTTTTTGAGTCCATGGGGCACCAGTTATTTTATTACAATTAACAAAATACCCACTTACATATCCTATTAAAAACATTCTCATCCTAGCTTTGAACTATCAATTCATTGTGATTTTGACATGATGCCCAAAAGGAATGAACAAAACTAGAAACAAACCCACATTTTGCAGACATGCAAACTAGATAAACACCCACAAAAACCATATGAATCAAATCCATATTTTATGGTGAGGATATGAACTTTTTTACCCTGATCATAAGCCATGATTTCTGCACAAATCAGAAGCACCGTCGAGAAAGTAAAATCATTAGGCCTCATCCCCATCATCAATGCTTGCCAACGCATTTTGAGAGCCTCTTCATCTTTGCCATTCAAAGCATACCCTGCAATCATATAGATAAACAAAACCACCACATTCCATTCAAGCATATTATCAAAGTATCTCATAACAAGAAAACAAAGGCATGGCAGCATTAAAATATCTCATTCCCTTCCTCCTTTTCCTCGATAATTGTTGGTTTTATGTCTCACATTGAATTTCCCAAGTTCACCTGGAGAGCTCGTGCTTCATGCTTACAAGGATATTTGAGCCATTTCATCTACACCACATCCATAACAACGAAAAAAACCATGAATAAAATAAGAACATGATAGGTAATCAAGAAAACATAGAAGGAAACAAACCTGAATGTATAAACATTGTTTCCATTCTGGAGGTGGGGAAGGTGGTTCTAGAAGCATGGGATCATGTGTGAAGGGAGTGGATGATGCACTAATAGGAAAAATCCTTCCCCTAGTCCTTCCTGTAAAAAAAAAATCATAGCCTGTTCCAGATCCTTTAGTGAAAGTTCGATATCGAAAACCCCCAAATGGGAGCCAGAGCAGATCTTGCATGTGTCTCTGTTTTTGAAAGCTAATGAGCTAGTGTGTGGGAATTTTTGAATTCCACATTTTTTGTTTGATTATGTGCATATTTTATATTTTGTGTTTTTTTTCATATTTTTCTTTTGTTTAGTTTATTTTTGGATTNCATGATGACGACGATGATGATGATGATTATGAAGATGATGATGATGATATCGATGAAGACAATGAAGACGATGGTGATGACAATGACAAGGACGATGATGAGGATAATGATGATTATGATCATCGTCATTGTTGTCTTCATCACCATCATCTTCGGCGTCTTCAACTTCATCATGATCACGATCATCACCATCATGCTCATCATCATCATCGTGTTCGTCCTTGAAGGGACTTATGTATAGGATCTCACTATAAGCAGTGCAACCAATATAAATTATGACAAAATCCTAGTTAAATTAAATTAAATTAAATTAAACTACACTAAATTAAAAACATAGAGTTTTCATCTTCCTTATCATCATCATCAACATAATCATCATCTTCATAATCACTTAATGTCTTCATTATCACCATCATCATCTTGATCATCATGATCATATTCGTCACTGTCATCATCAACATATTCATCTTCATCATCAACATCATCGTCATCCAATTCATCAGCATATCCACTATCATGATCATCATCTTCATCTTCATCATCATCGTCATTTTCGTTATCATCGCCATCATGTTCATCATCATCATCTTCATCATCACAATTTTAGGGGGAGCTCAATGAATGAATACGTCTACATGATAGGGGGAGTAACCAGTTGAGTGAAAAATTAAGGATTGCTCCTAACACCCATTCCAAGGACTAATTTGACAATTCAATATGATCCGAGGAAGTAGTAAAAAAAAATACAACTTTTGGGGCCCTGTGAAGCCTCATGTTCTTAGATTTGTGCACATGAAGAATCAAGACTTATGGACCTAGTCCGACGTCTTAAAAGAGGAATATCTAAACTAAGCAGTTTGGCAGTTCCATAAAGTATATTCTTTATAGGATTGAA